>JADBJO010003214.1:50000-67500 GCA_016801955.1 Conus betulinus
CTTACATAGGCTACGTTTCCTTGCATATTAAAAGGGGTAAACCCCAGCTTGCAGCTTACACTCCTGACGCATTCGCGAAAGATGGGCATCCATTAGCGAGCCTAAATGTAATACAGCTTGTACTTGCAACATTCTCGGTAAACACTTTTGTACGTAAAATCTTTTTAGAAGGAAAGTTGACAGATAGACCAAGTGTGTGTGTGTGTGTGTGTGTGTGTGTGTGTGTGTGTGTGTGTGTGTGTGTGTGTGTGTGCCTGCCTCAACACTGGCAGTAAAACTTGTTTCGATCATTCCAAACACAATCTTGACAGGTTTGACAAAGATTCATGGCTTGTCATGAAATGCGAAAAATTTCACGGAAAATGTACATTTGGAACTTTCTGCTCCCCTTCACCCAGTGATAGGATGATTACAGCCACTACTACTACTACTACTACTACTACTACTACTACTACTACTACTACTCTCTCTCTCTGTCTCTCTTTGAAACTCACTCCTACTAAAACCGATCAACATCTGAAGGATTGCCATATTTGATCCAAAGCGTATAATGTCACACTGCATTTGTTCGCAAGCCTTCTTTCAGATGACCCACACACACACACACACACACACACACACACGCGCGCGCGCGCGCGCGCGCGCGCGCGCGCGCCCCGCCCCTTCCATAATAGATTCCATTGGCTGTCATTTTTTGACAACTTGTCAATCAAACAGAGACACACAATGAAAATGGTTAGTTTTATCTTTCCCCATCCTAAAAAGAGAGGCCTAGCCTCGAAACTGCACAGATCTACCGTAGGCCATGGACTGAAAACCGCCATTTTTGGTGTTCAAGATTTATAAGCATTACATAATAGAGAGGGATATTTTTTTTCTCTTTTAACCGTGAGATCGTCTGTCATAATTCACTGATCATCCCAGAGGAAAGGAAAGTTGATGTGTAGTTTTTCTATGTTTTTGAGACCATGTATTATTTGTATTTTCTCATTATATTGCAAGAAGGTAATTTTATGCAAATGAGTTGTAAAATCCGTTTAGGTGATGCAGGAATACTACTGTGCTTTGAAGTGGATGCCTCTGATTAACATGTGTGGTTGGACTAAGTGTAGTCCAGTGCCTAATGACACAGTCTTAGTATTTGATTACGTCTAAAAGTTATTGTCCTTTTTACTGTTTTGGCTTTCTTACTGTCACACACCACTTGTTTAGTAAAATCTATTCTACACCTGAGTGGAGATCTCTAAGGTAGAGACATAAATTAAAGGGTAAGTGAATGTTCGTCTCACTTATACTGGATAAACCCTCACTCTTTCCTGAACGTCAGAGGACACATATGAGGCTTTTCAAGTCAGTCTTACCACTCAACAAAACACCAGATTTCCACAAATCCTTGGACCCCATCGTCCAGGACAAGAGATCCAGCACAAGAACAACAATCCATGCTGCTATGTGACCATCGAACAACCGACCAACCAGCAGTCCTAGATTTAGTGGTGTCACCAAATAGGAGGCAGATTATTTCCACCTCTCCTCCCCTTGGGTAACACCGACACAAGCTGAGTTCTAGCGTATCCACCTCACTCCAACTCATGTAAACAAAACATTTCCTCTCTTTGTGATGAGATAAAGTGAGAAAAATGCAAACTGAAAGACATAGTAATTTTATTGAAGTCAATAATTTGGTATTTTTAATGCTGTGTGAAAAAGTAAAGTTTAATTTGTAAATATTGCATTGAACATATGTGGGTCCATTTGTTGTTCATAATTAGTTTATGCTAGGGCTTCTTTCTAATTATTTCCGTATCTAAGGACACAAACACTTACATGTGCACAAGCCTAAAGTAAACTGCACTCGAATTACTATAGAACATTTTTAACAATCCTAAAAATATCGGTTGGTGAGTAGTGCCAGAAAGTTCCTTATTTCAACAGTAGTGAATGAAACGGAGAGATTAATTTGTAGCTTCCACCGTTGCGATGGAAAACGAGATTGATAATTACATATGCCTTAGCCAATGTTCCCTGCTGCTGCTCCTCCTCCTCTTTGTTCGTTTAGCAAGTAATATCAGTGAGCAAAGAGGGAAAGGCTGTGTGGGAGCTCCACTCATCTGCACATTTCCTACACTTTCATTCCTACATGGACAAGAGATGTTAACCTGACTCACTGGTCATTTCGGAGTTGGATTTTCTTTTTTATTATGTACGTGGCTACTCGATTTCAATTTGCATACGGAGACCCAGAGTGTTCATGCTGTGGACCTGTCTAACACGCCACATAACAGGGGAATATGGAGTCGCAGATTTCCATTGCTGGTGTGCATGCAGAACGGTTTTTCAAGTAATATCGTGAAACTGTGTGAATTAAGTGATATCAGTAAACTGCTGATTTTCAGTAAATGCAGAGAGTGGATCCAAGTTAATGCCCTTTCAGTGTGGATGCAGATGTTAGGATCTTTTTTGATGTCTCCAATGTTTCAGTTACAGACCATTTTTTTTCCTCTCTATTCGCATGACCTACATATTTCCCAGAAGTAGGTTGGATTAATAGAAGCATCTGGAGTCCTGTTCAATAGATTTTGATATGGACACCCGAATACATTAACATTTCTCATTACCTTTGCAGAACGAACTATATTTGTTTGATTTTGTCTTTGCTTTGTTTTGAATTGTTCCGCTTTTGTGCGGTTGTCAGATATATCAGTTTGACGGTTCTTGCTTGATGCTTGCGCGCGCGCGCGCGCGTGCGTGCGTACGTGCATGTGTGTGTGTGTGTGTGTGTGTGTGTGTGTGTGTGTGTGTGTGTGTGTGTGTGTGTGTGTGTGTTTTCACAGTACTGACATTCTTTCTTCCTTAACACTCGGGTGCATGATAACATGCATAATTTGCATAGTGCTCACAATCTACAGATGACACGCATGACGAACAACGTTTCGGATTCGACAGGTATGATGTAACAGTGAAAATAACAGTTTAGAGATGAAATGTGATGGCTTACTTGCCCCAAGGATTAAGACAGCGTATACAAGTATTATGAAGTGGAAGTTCTCTGTAAGGCATAACTGATCAACTGTTTGGGTTAATATTGTCGATTCGTCCTGACACGGATGTGACATGACGATGGAATTTTAGAGAGAGTATACCTGGGGAAAGTAAACAGGCTAACAATCTACTATTGAAGCTTTGTTGATGAAGAACCATCCTAGAAAAGGCAATAGATACACCAGAAGGTTACAGTGGGACCCAGAGAAGTACAGTATTTTTTTTCCTTTGTTGGTGATTAGTTCTTTATCAATACATTGGCATGAAGGATTCAACCCGTTTAATGCAATGCTGTGCTATACCATCTTTCAGTAGATTCCGTGTATTCTTTGTGTACAACTTACAGAAATGTCAAGAATCTAGAAAAATGACATTTGTGGTATTGTTGTTCTTTATCTGTCACATCTACACAAAAGGAACAGCGAGAGCAGCACTTCCGTATGAAAGACTATCAGAAGTGCAATTAAGATCCATCATTTGTATGCCGTTCTCAGTGCACAGCACCCCAACCAACGTTTTCGAAGAGTAAATGTGCCAGCTACACACTGTCTGCTAATGCCAGTTTACGATCCCAGCGAGTGTTCATAATGTGCTGTCACACACACACACACACACACACACACACACACACACACACACACACACACACACACACACACACACAGAGCACTCATGTATTCAATCTTTGGATGAATCATTTAATGATTATTCTTCAGAATGTACGGCGGCTGGCGGAATTCACAGCAGACGGCAATGTTTTCCTCGAGCATGAAAAAGACAATGAAAGTTGATGAACGTGTGAGGGAGAGCGGTCTTCATGTGAAAAGTGCATAATTTCGCTTGACAGTCTACATGCAGTAATATTCAAAAGCAATGCTGTGCTCTCTCTTAACATGTAAGGAACGCTCTCATTTGTATATTCTGAATTCTTGGAAGATCGCACAAGGTCTGAATGAGACTGAAGTATGTTTGCTCCTTTACACGACAAGAGTTGCTTCTGAGATTGGCGAAAACGAGACCCAATGAGGTAGTAGATGAAGAAGTTGAGTGAAGAGTTGACATACCCGAACACAACAACGAAATTACATAGAACGTCCAGGAGCCTTTGATAAAAGACCTCCAAGTCTGAGCTCTGTCACCAAAAGGATCGCAATCTTGAGGAACATCAGAGGGCATAGGCACACTACAAACAACACAGAAGTTGCTACCAACATCCGGGTGAGTGACACCACGGTATTCTGAACTTCCGCTGGGCGGAGTTCCCGATGCAAAAGAAAACTGCAGCCTCCATTTCACCGCTGACTTGAGTCTGACTAAGGCGACGACAGTGGTGATGACGATGACAACAAAGAAGAAGACGGGCAGGACAGTGCCGTAAACAATGGTGTCAAAGAGATCCAAAGATCACCCTGTTGTTAACATAGTACCTGTTGAGCAGAGAGAGAGAGAGAGAGAGAGTGTGTGTGTGTGTGTGTGTGTGTGTCTGTGTATGTGTGTGTCTGTGTATGTGTGTGTGTGTGTGTGTGTGTGTGTGTGTGTGTGTGTGTGAGAGAGAGAGAGAGAGAGAGAGAGAGAGAGAGAGAGAGAGAGAGAGAGAGCAAAGTATATGAGTAGCATAGCAGTAGCAGCACACAGCAGCCGCAGCAGCACTACTACTACTACTACTACTACTACTACTACTACTACTAGTAGCAGTAGCAATAGCAATAGTAGCAGCAGCAGATTTACTGTCTCTCTTTATCTGTCTGTGTGTGTGTGTGTGTGTGTGTGTGTGTGTGTCGCTCTCTCTCTCTCTCTCTCTCTCTCTCTCTCTCTCTCTCTCTCTCTCTCTCTCTCTCTCTCTCTCTCTCTCTCTCACGCACACACACACACACACAGTATTGAGGTTTGAAGACTGGTTTTACATTTTTTTTTACTCCCTCCCCCCCCCCTTTTTTTTTTGTGTGTGTGTGTGTGTGTGTGTGTGTGTGTTACCGTCCCACTATAAGGACGCTATAGGCACCTGCAGTGTTGGTCAGGAAATTTGAGCAACAGTCTCAGAAACGCATCCATTAATATTAACCCCATAATTGCCTGATTGTTTTCCCTTTGGTTTTCATGTATTCAGGGGTGTACAATATTGCAAGTATTGAGGTTTGAAGGCTGGTTTTACATTTTTTTTTATCGGTTGTGTGTTTAGACATATAAAACCTATCGTCCCACTATAGGGACGACTAGGCACGGGAGGGTACAGGTTTTTAGGATACATACAAAGACACAGAACTCATTTGAAATCATAGTTTAGCCAAATGTATCCTTGAATTTTGCATCAAATCATGAAACAGCATTATCGACTTGGTTGTTGACAGATTAATTGTACATAACTGAACACAGAAAGAAACAAAAAGAGCGTTTTGCTCATAGTGGAGTCACAGCAGATTGACGTAGTTCACTCAAAGTGTCTTCTTAAGCATACTGTCATTGATCAGCCATCTCTGTGAAAGGCTGCAAAACATTTGGCATGAAGCCCACATTGCACTTGGTGCACTTGTCACTGCTCTTCTTGCCACAGGAACCCGAGTCGCTTCTGGACACGCTCCACAAGATGATCTCTGCCGTCAAAGTGAAGGGCCGGTGCAACTCGCTTGTCAAGCTGGGCAGGGCGACCAAGTGGACGTCCCACGCGATGCTGCTTCACTGATCTAGACAGATAGACAGTGGCAATGGCTCGTCGCATAGCAAGAAGATCCGGGGTGAGGGGGGGGGGGGGGGGTCTTCTCCAGTGGGTGTGGCCCGGTACAAGTGCCAGGTTTGCTAAACGGCCAAATCCAGGCAACATGAGAAAATGGACCACCCACCATTTCTTCGATCGGATGGACGCGGGGGACTTGTCGATATTCTGGTCCATCCTATCAACTCCTCCCATGGTCTTGTTGTAGTGGTTGGTGAGAGCTGGCTGATCAATGTTGACGTGCTGGGCTTGCCTGGAAAACTTCTTGTTTTCTGTGTAGGATTCACGCCCACCTTGTTGGAGACCACATTGACAACGTTGTTGTTATTCCAACGAACCACGATTATGGCATTGCTTGCATCAGTGTAGTGGCTGAAGGTGCCCCTTGGAGTTTTATTCATCTCCTGCACTGATCGCAGTTGACAATCTTCAACCCGATTTGCACGAATGGTTCCTGTGCATGAAATGCCTTTGGAAGAGAGGTAGTCCACGAGTTTTCAGTGATGTGAAGAGGTTGTCAAACGTGACGTGGAAAGCATCTTGTCCTTGGATTTCAGATACAAGATCGATGACAGCTGATGATCCTCCCATTCCCACACCGGGGCAGGCCGCAACAGCTTGCCTTCCTTTCGCCCCTTGGTAGGGCTCAAACTGGACGGCGTATCCCAAGGGGGTAGCAAGGACCCACATCTTGAATCCAAATCGGATGGGTTTGCCTCTTACAAATTGTTTTGAGCCATGGCGACCATAGTACGGGACCATGCTCTCATCAATGCTGAGATTCTGTTGTCTTAGAAAGTAACGAAGGCTTCTTTCATTCAGCATGGTCAGCAGTGGTCTGACTTTGGCCATCTTGTCATCAGCATCAAGGTTGGTGTTGTCACTCACATGGAGGTATCTCATGATCTCCTCGAATTTGTCTCGGTTCATGGCTGAGGTGACAGCTGCATTATGAATGTGCATGTCATTGGACCAGTACATTCTGCGTCGGGGAAGTGTGCAGTAACCAGACAGAAATGGGATGGCCAGAAAGGTGCGAACCTTTCTGAGTCAGCTTTGCGTTTTTGCCATGTTGTGAAGACATTGCACCGTACTCTGCATTCCCCAGTTCAGAAACGTGTTCATCTGAATCCTGCACACACACACACACACACACACACACACACACACACACACACACACGCGCGCGCGCGCGCGCGCGCGCGCGCGTTTTAGATATTGAATTATAATATTTTTTTCTTTCTTTCTTGATTCTCTCTCTCTCTCTCTCTCTCTTCTTTCTCTCTCTCTCTCTCTCTCTCTCTCTCTCTCTCTCTCTCTCTCTCGGGAGGGAGGGAGGGAGGGAGAGAGGGAGGGAGGGAGGGAGGAAGGAGGGGAGGGAGAGGGAATAGAGGGAGGTAGGTACATGATAAAAATAACTATAAAAACTGACCATGTCGTTCTCTTGGGGAGTAGACTGAGTGCTGTCATCACCAGTGATCTGTCTTCCGTCAGCATAAATGACTGTTGCTGAAGCAGATGACTGAAGTTGCCGCCCACTCAGATAGTGAATTTCAGCATCTTCATCTCCACTGTCCTCGTCTGTCAATTCATCAGTAGGTGGGGGATCAATGTAGATATTGGCAGTTTGGAAAACAGTGTCCACTTCAAGGATATATCCAGTACTTCATTTACGTTGCATCGTCTGCAAAACAGAGATCGTTTTTTGATAAAATAAGCACCCAGGAAGTCGAGCATGCACATATTTAGGTTAGTGTGACTGTTGGTTGGTTTGGTGCTTTATGTCTCGGTCACTTTCACGGATCAAGACAGCTGGTCACCTTGTTCTGACACCAGCGAACCAGTTTCAGTAATGCCAGGATTCAAACCCTTGACCTTTGGAATTAGAGTCGAACCCTCTACTCACTAAGCTATCCAGCTCTTCGATTAGTTTGACTTTATTTCATCTTTAAAGATAAGCTGAAAAAAAAAAGAAACACATGATGTGTCATTTTTTTTTTTTTGTTTATTTCTCCTGTGCCTGTCTATCAATCCTGTAACTAATAACATTGAGGTAACGAGAAAAAAAAAAACAAAAAAACAAACATCAAAATTATAACATATCATGAAACGAAATAACAATGTAACATAAATATGTCAGCACTGTTACAATTTAGACTGATTTGAAACACAAAAAAAAACTGTCACTAGCATGAAATGAAATCCTGTACCCACTCATGCCTAGCGTCCCTATAGTGGAACGCCTATAAAACGCAACAAATTTTACCAATTATAAACAATAAGCTTATATCATCGCACATGGTTTTAGTTTATATCCTACGTATCACATTTACTTCAATAATATCATTAAAAAATTGTGTTTGACAAAAGAAATATTGGCTTACCTTCTGCTTTGATCCATCTTGACTGTTTTCAACCATGTGGTTCATCACAAATGGCCGACAACCGGAAATACATTCCAAGGGAGATCACGCTTGTGTATATTAGAATTATAGAAGGTGCTTCCCTGTAACTAATAATCATAATTTAGTTGCCTTATCTTTAACATTAAGACAATAAAGGGCAAATAACTATAGCGCCCCACTATAGGGACGCTAGGCATAAATAGGTTAAAGGGGTTTTGGCTCTGGATATGTACTCGTTGCTTCCATGGCTTTCTTTCTAAAGGAAAAATGCAAAAGAACAAAGCCCTGCCCTGGTGCCCGTGGCCTAAGTGTAATACTTGTGGTTGACCTCATATATCTTGTCCATGTTTCTGGGGTTTTAGAGCTTTCCTTACTGATGTATGAAACTTCATTTTGCACAGTTGTTTTGGGGTCATGACAATGCACAGAACACGAGTAGTAGAGATTTCACAGAGAAGTAATGTCGGTGCTTGTCCCTTCGTTTTTTTCATAAGTCAGTGCTTGCATAACCTGTGAGGGCAAGCACAACAGAGAGCCCAGCGATACACAGAGTACCATGTAGTTTTATTGAATCCTGTCCTGGCAAGACAATGGTATCCCTAAACTTTAACAGTTAGTCAGAGACAAGGTTAAAGAAACCACTGCCATGGATGAGTTTTGTGCGTGTGTTTGACATGTTTACGTTTGCTTTTCCTGCAGATTGGTTTGGGGCTACAAATACTTCCTTCTTCGATCGTTTTAGAAACATCATTTAATAGTGTCCCGGTGTGGGGTACTTAGTTTCTCCCCAACATTGTTCATTTGTTGTTTTCTATAGCTTTGATCCAAATTGTGATTTCAGTAATCGTGGCACGTTTTCTTTCCTCTTTTTTTGCAAGACATTTCGTCCATTTTCTTCCTGTCACTGAAAGTTGATACAATCTCTGCAAAGATGTCATCATCATCTTAACACTCATCCAATTGAGGACAACGTAATCCTCTTTGCAGAGCATACCCGTCAGCATGTCTGTCAGCAGGAGCACTGTCATTGCCAGTGTCTTTGTCATCTTCTACTCTCTTTCACTCGCCTTCACGTTTCTGGTGATCAGCGATTGAGTCAGACAGCCTTTTTTTTTCGTCTCCTTGTCTAGGTACACATATTCTCCAAAGTAATCCATTCTCTGACAGAGAGACTGAACAAGGTGAAACAGGTCTCAGAGAGATGGTTCATTTTGTGTCAGTGGCATAGGATTGTCTGCTAAAGACGTTTTTCTTATTATGAAGTCCCAACTCCAGCATAAGTCTCAGGGACCGGCCATTCTCCTTATCACGTTTTCCCCTCACTTCTTAACTGTTTAGCATTATATATCATTTTTCCCCCAGCGCAATACACCACCACTTTTTTTTTCCCATTGGAACACAGTGCTATCCGCTTAGTCTAGCTAGGTATCACGATCAGGGTATATGATGGAAAACAAAGAATCGGGCAGTAATTTTTGTCTTGGGATGACGAAGCAGTGGGAGCTTTTGTCTTTACAGTTACTTGCTGTGATGCAAAGGGATGGACTAGGAAGTGCTTAGATCTCAGGTACACCAAGAGTGGAGGGCCACAGGGAATGAACGAGGACCGAAAATATTGGATGTATCGTTTACGAAGAACTATGGAAAAAAAATATCTCCATGGAACATGTTAAAGGAGCCAAGGCGGTTTTTTTTTAATTCAAAACCTGGCTTAGTGGATGGCTAAGTTGGCTGTGGAGGAACATTTGCCATTTTGAAATCATTACTTCTGTCCAACATTCACATCTGTAGATGCAGCAAACAGTGACATGCCATTTTGAAATCATTACTTCTGTCCAACATTCACATCTGTAGATGCAGCAAACAGTGACATGCCATTTTGAAATCATTACTTCTGTCCAACATTCACATCTGTAGATGCAGCAAACAGTCACATGCCATTTTGAAATCATTATTACTTCTGTCCAACATTCACATCTGTAGATGCAGCAAACAGTCACATGCCATTTTGAAATCATTACTTCTATCCAACATTCACATCTGTAGATGCAGCAAACAGTCACATGCCATTTTGAAATCAGTGTTTCTGTCCAACATTCACATCTGTAGATTCAGCTAAGAGTGACCCGTGACCCTGTGTTGAAAGAACTTCAGATAATACACTCCCACTTGGCATCAGGAAGCAGGGCAGAACTGGTAGAACAGCCATGAAATTTGTAAACAAAAACGGAAGAAAGAAGGAAAGGGGGAGTGAGAAATGAATGAATCTACTGGATTTATAGGTATGTTTAAGTATTCAAACAATGAGGTTTAATTCGAACAACCACACATAAATCGAAAGATTTTGTAATCATCTACCAATATCAAGTACATAGTAGGGAATAGACACTGATTATCTAAATCAAGAGGTGAAAGAAGATTTTGTAATCATCTACCAATATCAAGTACATAGTAGGGAATAGACACTGATTATCTAAATCAAGAGGTGAAAGACTACATGTTTTGGATAGATTTTTGTCTACAAGTTTAGTAATGAATATTGTTAGTGATGACATTGATAATTTGGTGGGTATGAAATGTTTTATTTTCATGAAATAGAAATTCCTCGACCAAACGAGAGTTTTCATTCGGAGCAGTTGAGTTATTAAATGTATGACACTCATACACTTTTCATAGACTTAAAATTATATTTTAAAAAAAGTACTACACTGTGTGAAAAAAACGTATTGTACCATTTGACAGACAAAAAGGAGACTTAAGTTCGGACTGACAGCAACTTTAGGTCAACATCAGATTTTTTTTTTATACCCAGTTTTACCTGTTAGTCTATTCAGTTATCTTTCCATGCTTTATGCAAACAGGCGCCCGTGCGTGCATATGTATGTATACACACACACACACACACACACTCACAAGAGAGGAGACGTGTGAAGAAGACGTGTTTATGACGCTCTCCAAATCAACTGATTTTGCGGTGAAAAGAATTGTGAATCGCCAAGATTTTTTGCAGACATATACATGTGGTACTGTGATTCCAGTGGTGTGATTGACTTGTCTCTGTGATCAATCAAGAAAGGTGCCAAACAAGCGTTTTAATTTATTAATATGAATTAATGAAGGAACGCGGTCATGATATCTGTTCACAAACAATGTTAACACACCGTGGTAACATAGCTGTTTTTGCACGACGTGTGTTGTTGTACAAGTGAACTGGTTTGAACCTGACGAACTGGTTTTGCTGTGTTGCAAAATACGTGATAGCAGCATGAGTCACTGATTGGCATCGTTCCTGTCCCTTGTCCGAGTTGGTGTGAACTATGAGTAAGTTAGCCAGCTTGTCCACCTTGGTGTGTTGTGTGTGTGATTGCCATGGAAACTGATTCGGTGATGGAAAACAAGTTACAACCGTCTCTAGACAGTTTACAAAAAAACATTTGCCTGTTCCGTGAAAGAGATCACCACGTGGCGAAACAGCTTGTTCTAACTTTATGCAGCAATTGATGATCAAACGATTTCAGTTGAAAAGAATGATTTTGATCATGATGACAACGTTCTTTTTCTGCCATCATGGATTGAAGAACATATGTCTACCTCTCTTGCCAGGTCAGTGATACGTATATTCAGTGGCCAATTCAAACTCATTACGTTGACCTTGTATTTCACGCGACAAGATACAGGCACCTTATTGTGCCAAAGGTGTTACTTGTGAAAAAATGGGACAAGGAAGAATGTGATCTGTTAAAGGATTCTATTACTCTTTTTTTGTGCAAATGACGATCTGCAGGCCTTACAGACAGCGCTACTGTCTCTTCCATTAACTTTTCTGTCAAAAGATGGCTCTGCTGTTCCCATTGAGATTCAGACTCCAGAATGCTGCAACGACGGCTCCTTTCCTGATTCTGCTCCGCCTCCTCTTGTTCTGCAAACGACGCTGCGTGATGTGGAAATTCAGCTGGATCGCTGTGTCAACCATGTGACTCTGGTGTCCCCATCATCTGCATCCACTGACTATACTCCTGTGAAACCTCCTCAAGCTGACCAACAGGAACATGAGTATGTTTCCGATGTTAGAAACACTTCCAAAGAGAATTTAACTCCCAAAACAGCAAAAAAAGAAAAAATGCTATCGTAGACGAACACTCTGCCCTTCTTTAAAATATAAAGATAAAACACTTACCGAAAAACTTAGCAATATGGAAACTACTCTGGATTTTCTACTAAACGATCAAGCTGATAGAGAAATTAGGATTAATTCTGAACTTGAAGATGTAAAAGTTTCTCTAAAAAAAATGAAATAAAATGTATCATTGACCACAAGTTAGATACTCTGCACTCTGCTATTGATGACTTGAAAGATATTGTTTCCAGTTTGAATTCCACTATCAACAGTCTTCATAAAGAAAATCATTCTTTGAGGACCTGTCTGGGAACAATACAGGCCGATATTAAACATATGAAGAAACCTTCACTTCCAGTATGTAGTATAGGAGTGCAGTATGATTCTTCAGATGTTTGTAGTTGCAAAAGTGAAACGACTGCAGGCGGAAATCTAAACAAATCTTAAATAAATGTCAGCGAACCGCCCAGAGAAACGTGGACAAACGAGTCACAAGACAAGACAGATGTTTGTGTAAACCAAAAGTGTGATGATCCCAAACAGACATCAGTGTCCACAATTACCTCTCCATCATGCATTACCAATATGATACATGACGATGCTCAAAATCTTCCTCAGTCCTCAAATGATGAGAATAATGCTCTAATTCTTTCACAGTCCTCAAGTAAAGAAATTTGTAACATTTCCTCTCATTCTATTATATCAGAAAATAACCTTGTCGGAATTTCTGATACAACCATAAGCAATAGTTTTGATGTTCTTTCTGACCTCGGTCAGGAAGTAGAAGGTTTTCAAAATTGTTATCAAAGCTCAAAATCTCCAAATGAAAAATACTAATAACTCAGAAAATGCATCCAAGGCTAATCAAACTTCAAGGACAATTTTACTGAGAGCAATAACAAAAACCACCACCCCAACAAGTATTGATGGAATTAAGTATTCCAGAAGACACCTCCTCCTTGGTATTGGTGACTCAATGATAAGACATATTAATCCCAACAGATTAGGGACATACATAACCGGATGTTCAAAATTTGTGTACCAGGTTTAACCATACTGGACCTTCTCCGCTGGTTACATTCTCTGACAAAGCTAACTCACGTGAAAAAAACACTTATTGTACATGTAGGTGTGAATGACTGCCCGGCTGGGTCTATTCCCACAGGTGATTGGCGGGAACTCATTGGCCTTTGCAAAAGTCGCTTTCCCTCAGCTTACATTGCTTTCAGCTCCATTATTCCTGCACGTGGTCGTAATCAGCTGAACAATGCCATTGCACCGTCCAACAGGAACTTGTATGAATCATGCACTAGCATGCGAGTGGACCTGATTGACAATTACAGCGCTTTTGTGACCCAGAATGGAGCCCCACGCCAAGCTCTGTACAGGGATGTCACTCATCCCAGTACCAGAGGGACAGCCTGCCTGGCCATCAACTTTAAGCAGGTTCTCCACAGGCGCCACGTGCTCGTGCTGACGGCCCCTCTGAAAATGCGGGTCCTTCCAGGGATCAACTGCTTCGTTCTAGTGTTGCTCCTCAGTCAGTCTTCCAATTCACACAGGGATGTCCGAAGAAACTCGCGTGCCTCTAATAGAGGACTGCTACATAAAAATGATGATAAAAATCCTGGCCTTCCCTTCCTATCATCAATAGAAGAGTTTCCCCTGTTGCCCCCCAAAAGAAACACCCAGACAGGAACAAACAATACTGGGTCAATCCAAGCAAGTGGAATCTGCTGATCCCACACCTTCGGAGAACGTACAGGGCAGTAGTAATTTGCGCTATCGCTATCCACCTGCTGGCACAGGGAATAGTTCCCCTCCAATTTCTCCTGCTAACTTTCCTCCATTTCCACCACCCTTTCCTTTTCCAAATTACAAGGTTCCAGAATTCCCTAATCCAAGTTTTCCATCATCATATTTCTATCCCCCTCCCAATGCTAATATTGGTGAGTGTGGTCAAAGGCAAGCCCCTTTCCTTCCAGGTTCAGGATTCTTAGGGGTTTTAAACCCAATCCACAGGGCTGTGGCGCGGACTCACGGAGTTGGCAGCCACTAGGTCCTGTTGGTCAATGTGCTCAACACTCATCAACGTGGCGTCACAAATGATGTCACAGTGTGATCACCACAGACCAGTCAGTAACTGGTAAAAATAAAAAAAAAAAAAAGGGGGGGGGAGGGAAGGAGGAAGTAAAACGAAAAAAAAAGGGAGGGGAGGGGGGGGGGGGGAGGGGGGGGGGGGGGGGGGGGGGAGAAAAGGAAAGGAAAAAAACACACATTTATTTTTAAAGTTCATGATATATTTAAAAGTGTACAGTGACCATAAATGAACATTGACATAAATAAACTTTAGAATGATTGCGCTCATTCGCTCATATCCAATACAAATATAAGCACCACCCCCCCCCCCCTCTCCTCCTCTCTCTCTCTCTCTCTCTCTCTCTCTCTCTCTCTCTCTCTCTCTCTCTCTCTCTCTCTCTCTCTCTCTCTCTCTCCTGGTTTTTGACCCTTCTGATGATTGTAAGTAGTGTCTGTTATTTTTCATCACATTGTCGAAATTCTGTCAGATATGAAATCGTGTGGCTCCTATTAGGATATCCGGTTCTGCAGCTTAATGTATTTTTGAGTTATGTTCAAAAGCGTACACTAACGATGCCAAGTTACTGCACATGTGTGTGTGTGTGTGTGTGTGTGTGTGTGTGTGTGTGTGTGTGTGTGTGTGTGTGTGTGTGTGTGTGTGTTGTTGTTGTTGTTGTTGTTGTTGTTTCATATAACTATGTTTTTCAGTTGACATACTCGGACTTGGGACGGGATATCTATGGAACTTTCAATTTTGTTAAAGTGTTTGCAAAATTACTAACGCAAGATTTACCTTGTCTTTTTTTCTGCTGCTTGTATGTGCTGGATTGTATTATATCTTTCATATCTTGTTACGTGCTGGATTGTATTGTACCTTCTTTCTTCTTCTTCTTCTTCTTCTTCTTCTTCTTTTTTTTTTTTTTTTTTTTTTTTTTGCCTTCTTTGCCTTCTTTTTTTCTTTCTTGAATTCCTTTTCTCCGTTGTCGGAAGTAGTTTATATTATGTAAAAGATTTCTGTGGATTTGTCCTTCTAGACTGTATGTGTGTATTGAGACTGAACTTCTTTCAGTTGTAATTGCAGTACACTGTTTTGATAATTGACTTCTTTTCCTATTTTTCTCAGTCTTGATTGTTTGACTATTATTGACTATTGAAGTATAACTTTAATTCTTAATCGAGTAATCAATCAGTGCCATGCCTCCTACATTAAACACCTGGCCAAGTAAACAGGGGCTCCGCATAGGTTATCTTAACATAAACAGTGCAAGTAATAAAAAAGATGACATCGCAATAATCCTACATAATTCTGGGAATCCCTTTCACTTGTTTTGCATTGCTGAATCTCGATTATCTTCATGCATATTAGATTCTGACATGTACATTCCAGGATATCAGATTATTCGTTTAGATCCGCACAAACCCAAAACTACAGGACTACTTGTTTATTTTGCGTCTTCTTTAACTTGTAACAGACTGGAAAGTCTTGAATATTATGACGTAGAGTCTATCTGGTTAGAGATTGTAATAAAAGGAAATAAACCACTTATAACGGGATTTGTGTATAGAAATCCTTCAGAAACCATAGACTGGTATGAAAAGTTCAATTCTGTTATGGACGAAATCATCATATTAAATAAAGAAACCATCATACTAGGTGACTTCAACATTGATTTGATGAAAACTCAGTTTAAATGGACTCAAAGTTTAATAAGTCAAGGACTGGAACAATTGATTGACAGGCCTACCCGAATAGCTGATTCATCTTCTACATTAATTGACAATATTTATACCAACAAAATGGCAAAACAAAACATTACTGAAATATGCTCCCCGTCATGCGGCTGTAGCGATCACAATCCTGTTTGTCTTACTTGGTTTAAAACTCATGTAAAAATCCCCAAAGTAGGACATAAAGTTATATATTATAGAAACTTTAAAAAGTTTAATAAAGAAGATTTTTTTGACTGATTTACTAAATTCACAGCTAGATTATATCTATCAAATTAGGGATCCTGATGAAGCGAGCGAGTTTTGGACAAGCACTTTTCTTGATGTTTATAATAAACATGCACCATTCATAAAGAAACGAGTAAGACGAGAAATGAAACCACCATGGATAACAAAGGAAATAGATGTTGAAAGATACAATAGAGATTTTCTAAGTAGCTCTGGTACAAGAGAACAGTTCAAGAAACAACGGAATAAAGTTACTGCAATGAAACGAAAGTCAAAAAAAACAATACTTCAGAGAAATGTTAGTATCTACAAAGGATTCACGACAAATTTGGAAAGCAATAAACATATTGAACAATAAATATGTTTCAAAAAGTCAACAAGTAATCACTGATATTACAGCCAGTGAGTTAAATGACCATTTTTCCAATATCGCTGTTAAAATTATCAATAATGACAAGTCGGGTGGAAATGATCTTTCTATTTAAAACATTATATTGCTTCGAAACCAATTACTACCCCGTTTACTCTCCGATTTCTGACGGTCTTAGACGTTCGTAAAAGTCTGTCACTCTTAAAACAAACAGGTACACGTGATTTAGATAAATCAGATGGCAAAATACTAAAACTTTCTTCTCCAATAATTACTGACACTCTTACTTATCTGTAATTTATGTATAGAAAAGCAATACTATCCCTTAAAATTTAAGCAAGCTAAAGTTATTCCTTTACATAAATCCGGTGATTCATCCAATCCCTGTAATTATAGACCAATCTATTTTGTCTATTCTATCTAAACCTTTGGAATCACATTTACAAAACTCATTGTATTCTTTCCTTACAAAGAATGATCTAATTCACGAGGACCAATCAGGCTTCCGACAAAATCACTCCTGCCAGACCGCACTCACACAACTATATAGATAGTCTATTATGTAGTATAAATGAAAATGAATTCACAGGTATTCTGTTCATTGATTTTGAAAAGGCCTTTGACGTAATCAATCATGATTTACTGTTGCGTAAGTTAAACTGCTATGGATTAACCCCAGATTTTATTAAGTTTATTTCATCTTTTCTCTCTGAAAGAAAACAATTAGTATCTGTTAGTAATCAATCATCAAATTTCATGCCTGTGAAATATGGGATACCACAAGGATCTATATTGGGACCACTTTTATTTTCAATATATGT
>JADBJO010003214.1:72500-87500 GCA_016801955.1 Conus betulinus
TCACAGGTTTTGGTGAGTTACCGATCTGTGGTGTGCATGTATCTTTTCATTTGTTTGCTATTGTTTATAAATTTGTATATTATTCTTGCTTTCCCATTTCTAAAAAAAAAAAAAAAAAAAAAATTCACTTTCAGCTACAATCGGATTCAGACAGGAGGGGGAAAGGAAACCCTAGTCAGCCCTGTCTCTTATTCTTTTCATTGTTGGTGTGTGACCCTCTTATTGAATAACTGGGGTTTATTTCATGCGTAAAAAGCTTATCAGAAAGGTGAAGATATCGTTTCGTATACCTCCGACTCGAATTATTGTGTCGTTATATTCTTTTACGCTAAGCACATTGTTTGTTGTAGTGTAATGTACTATGATACTATTGTTTGGATGAAAACGCGTTTATTTTGGCTTTTGCTATTCTCATTTTTTTGGGGGCTCGGGTATATAAAAGGAAATCCTTTGAAATCACTCTTGATTCAATACAAAAGTGGAAGAAAACATTGTAGAAATCTTGTATTGAAGACGGGGACATTATGGTAGTCATTTTATTATAGTCAAGTAAGCGTTAACTTGCCCCACACTCTGAAATTTTCCTTAATATTTATCTTCTATAAGAGGAAAGGGAGATGCTAACCAAAGTCATAACTTTTGCATGGGAGAAACAGAGCTGGGGAAAGACTTCGTTATTTTTTAGTCATCTAAAATATTCCATTTCCCCTCCCTTACGGCAATTTCGCTTTGTCTCCAGGCTTTTTTTTTACCCTGATCTTGCGTTTGAACTATCCATCCCCAGTCCTCCACTTCCCCTTCATCATCACCAGCCATTCCTTCAGCAAGCTATCCCCCTGGAGACTGCGCCCTTGGACCTTCATCCTCATACCCACTTCGACGCCCCAAGTTCAAACATTCTTCTCTGCGCTCGCAGGGCTACATTGCCTGCGTGCTACCATCCCCCACAGTGCCAGCAATTAACCCTTTCCCGGGCGCGGGTGCTTGGACTTTTGAACATCTTTTCGTTTGCTTTTGTTTTCTCTGTTCACAACCTGTCCTATAGTTATAATTAATTCATTCTGGTACTCATCATAATCATCCTCATCCCCATCCATCCTCCTCATCAATGCGTTTTGATGTATGTTGTTTTCGTGTGATTCTATTGTTGTGTAATTTGTGCAATGAAGTGTCATTAAATGTTGGAAATGGAACTGTGTTAGTGAGTTAGTGTTAGAGTAAGAGTGAGAAAGGGTGTGGGTCTTGGTTTCGTGGGCACTAGGCCTGCGTTACAAACGTGAACTTAAACAACACATGATTGACTGTTATAGATAAAATTGGGATAGGAAAATACTGTTTGTTAGTCATATTTTATTACAAAATGTAAGAACAAATTACAAATAAGGAATATACAAAACGCAAAACGCACACTTATCGTAGTAAAAAAAAAATAACAACAACAAAACATACATCATCATCATCATAATCATCATCATCTTCATCATCACATCATCACCTTGCTACTACTGTGATTACTAATACCATCATTAGCACTACACTACTACTACCACAACTGCTGCTGCTGTTATTACTTCTGCTACCATTAAAGTGATATATCATTTCACTTAATAACCACGGTATGCGGGTTTTTTTTTAAAAATCTAAACATGCACACATATAAACACAATGATAACAACAAAGGGTAAACAAAATGACAGAATCGAGCAAAGAAAGTAAGTAATCAAACAGGAAAACGAAGTAGCCGGCCGGCCTTTGTCATATTATTTGGAAACCTTGCAAGAAAAATGCATTAATCCAATAAAAAAGAATATGGGAGCTATTGTGTAACAAACTTTGTGAGTGACATTTGAAGACATGCAGCATACTTTTCTATTTCATATCTTGCTTTGAAATACACAGTGAAAACTTGAAATAATGGCAAGTCTTTGTCATGGCTGTCCGTCACGTTTTCTACCTGCTCTTGTTCTTTAGGATTATTATCATGTCAGTAACTGTAACAGTCCAATAAATAATCACGTACCAAATTCCAGTCACCTCCGATGATGACATTTTCAGCTCCGACTTCCTAAATGTGTTCTTCCGTCGCCACATAGAACTCGGGCTCATCACGATTGGGCCCGTAAATACTAACGATAAGACATTCTTTATTCATTATTTTAACTGTTGCAAAAGTATAATTACCTGCAGTGTCCTTACAAAACCGTTTTAACTGAAAGTCAAAATAATTATTGAACAAAATAGCTACACCCCTTAAATGTCAATTATGAGACACAAAAAAGCATTTAAAGCCCCATATGAACGAATATAATTTTATAATTTCGAGTAGAAATGAGTCTCCTGCAATAAATATGTAGAGTATGATTTTCCTCTTAAATAATCAAACACATCTCTTCGCTTTTGTGGGCTGGCTAGACCCTGACAATTCATGGATGCAGTAGTTACTTTGTTACTCATATTGACAGCGAAGTTTGTTATGAGTCATACTAACATTTGGACACATTACCTACCATGCTGACAGATAAAACCGAACCAAAATGAAAACGAAAATTTGAGCAAATCGCGTTCTTGTCCATAACGACAGTTGCTCTATAGAGGTCATTTCTAGCCACAGACAGATCCAGCTTTTTACATAACCATGCACAACGGCACTCTCCAGTCAAGATATCCAAAACATACACATTCAACAAATCTGATAAGTTTTCATCAAAAAGAAAAATGAATACACAAGACATGTGCATAGACATATATAGATATATAATGAAGTAAAGTTTCTAGGTAGATCTGTCTTGGGCAGAGAAGGAAACAAACGGAGAAAGAAAAAATAAAAAAGAGCATTCCTTCTCTCTTTCCATTTTCAGCTGAGCACGTGCTCATCTGTGCAAGGAGACACATAATAGAAGAAAAAGCGTATCAGCATCAGGGGATTTCCAATTAAGGTATTGCATCGACGGTCTGCCAACTGTTAATCCACTGTCGTTCATGACAAAAAGCCGAGACACATACTCTCTTAATATTCACCGTTTCACACCGTTTCACACTTAGCGCGCTGAGAATATCATCTTCAAAACATATAGGGCAGCAGGGTGATACTGACAGTGTCATTGACTTTGCACTCACAGGACCAAATTTCACAGCAGGTATGAGTGCGAGGGCACTACTATATGATGGAAGTGACCACTTCCCTGTATTTTTTTAGTTAACAGAATCCATCACAGGTAAATCAAACGAAAAAAGTAACCTTTTCAGTAAGTCAACAATGAAAATATAACGTAGGAAGCTAAAGTAGTAGAGGGCAAAAAAAGAAACCATGCTAAAACCAAACAAATCGTTCATCCGCGTTTGTGGAATAGAGACACAGAAACAGCCCGGGAATAGAAACACAATGCTGTGATAATTTAGCAGAGAGAAAGGAGACAAACTAGCCCTAAACTACCTATTGGAACAGACATGAATCGGACTGAAAATTTGAAAAGAGTAGATGAAGAAACAAAAGAAAATTCACTGCCAACAATACTGTGAGTCACTTACCTATGACACAACACTGGCTCGGTTCTGACAGTTATATCACTGCATGGAAGGAAAACAGTACATACGCAACCCCAGATACCCTAGATGCCAATTGGACCACAAAGCTCAAGACAGATGAAGAAAAAGCGCTGGCTCTGTAAAAAAACATTTCATGGAACAGAATGTTAAGGAAAATCTGGTGAGAAATAAGAAGTATCTGACCACGTTAAATCAACATATAGCCCAGCCTAGCATTAATGATTAAATCACAGCACCTGAACGGATAAAGCAATAGATACATGCACTAGCGATATCGCTCCAGGCCCTACAAAGTACCTGATTTAGATATCAAACAACTTTCTGAAAAAGACAGAACCCATATATTCAGTCTCTACCATGCACAACAGTTTTGATAAAGGCTATGTCTGAGAAGACTGGGCACACAATTACGCAAAATATCTTCTAAAACTAGGAAAAGATCATCATCAGCTCAGTGGCCACGACATGCTTACGATGCAAATCATAGTAGGAAGCTCATGAAACGAATCATACCAAGAAAACTCGCAAGAGAACTTGGAAGTAGACAAATCTGACCTCCCAAACTAGGAGGCTATGGAACATGAAAAAAGTATATGGGAAAATGCAGCCACTTTTGCCTGTGAAATATATGAAGGATTCCAAAGAAAGGAAGAAAAACTGGCGGTTGCAACAGACCTGGGAGATACATACAACACAGTCCACTTCTGGCTTCTCCTGGGCTGCTCATTGACTATGGTATCAGCAGGCCACTTACACAATGAATTGCAGTGGCAGTCCATTTGGAGACGATGTCTGAACTACGTGATCTCTCCATGGGATTACCTCAAAGTTCTCCTGTCTCCACTGTTTTATACAATGTTTACAGTCAGGGTTTAGCAGACCTACAAAGAAATGGAATTGCTCAAGTGGTGACATTAGCAGATGACGGTCTAATCAACAAAGCACCAAAGAATGCTAAAGAAAGAACCAAAGTAGTTCAACAACAGATGAAGAACATTGCTCAGTGCGTCGACAAACAGTTTTATCCATCAACCATACAAAAATCCAGATTTTGGTCTGCGCTCTCGACAAGAAGACACTGGGACAATTACCATCACCAGTTTCCTTCAATGGAATACTTATGGGATCAATGACAACCTACGTTCTTTCGGTATAAGTATTCATAGAATGGTAACCTTTAAAATATGTTAAACATAATGCTCTTCAAAGCAAAAATGGTCTGTCTGCCATGAAAGCAGCGGCAGTTATAAACACTTAACAGCACCATCTCTATCGACCGTATCACGCACTTGCTCTCAGTATAATTCATAATGGATTAGCCCTTACATACTGTCCAAGAACAATGTTCCTAAATTAGAAAGAATTTCAGATGAAGCAATGATACTGCCTTGGGAACTGCAAAGGACACACACCAGTTGTAACTATGCGACTATGAGACTGATCAATCTTTCGACAGTTTGCGCGATCTTTTCCTCAGAAGCAAATTCTTCACAGTGTGACGAGAGAGATCTTGCTGTCTTTTTGCACGAACGTGGGTACCAATCTACTGAAGAAATGCCTAGTCGCGCGAAACAGTGCCGATTTGCCCATCCAAACAAATCTTTTTTTTATGCCAGTGTCAGTGTTCAAGGAAGCGAACGCTGGCTACATTAACTATTCTTTCTCTGGCGGACAATTTCGTGGAATGTCGGGCTTCTGTCTTAACTCGTACACAGGAAACCAGCGCTATGATCGTGAACAGCTGGTGCCTCATGGCCGACCTTTTGATCGTGGTGGCAGATATCATACAAGAGGTTTGGGACGTGTAATTTATCCAAACCATCAAAGCCTGTGCGATAGAGAAGCCAGTAGCAGGTTTGATCTTGGGCAATTTGCCAGGGGTTTGAACTGCCCATGGTGGTCTGAGAGGTTCCATCATAATTATGTGAACCATCAGCACTTGTGACAACACAAGCGCAGATAAAAAGAAAGATGCCAAACCCACTGAACTGCCAGTTACACCAAAAGTACGTCACCTAGACATAGAACCAGGAAACATAAACAACTTAAGACCATGCAAAAGTCTGACGATTCTCTCTCAAAATGTTTTAAGAAAGTGAGAGATGAACGTTCTCTGGATGGAAGGAAACACTGCTTTGTGTTAAAAGATGAAATTCGGTGTGGGATTTATCAAGGTAGTGGTGAGAGAAAGTTTACCAGGTAGTTGTACCAACGGAACTGAGAGACACTGTACTCGTAAGTTGCTCACGATGTTGTTGTGATGCTTGGACACTTCGGTGTTCACAGAACACTGGACAGGTTTTTTCTTTCTTGTATTGGGCCGACAGTTCGTACTGATGTTTCGTTTCCATGTATTGTCAGTCATGTGTGATGTATGTCAAAGAAGTGTCCCAAAAAGGGAGAGCACCATGTGCACCACTGCAAAAGATGCCTGTGGCTTCAGAACCTTTCAAAAGTATTACTATCAACTTAGTTGGTCCTTTTGTGCCTACATCCTCATCGGGGCATATGTGCTTACGATCGTCGATGTTGCCGCAAGATACACTATAGCAGTCCCTCTCAAAACGTTATACACAGTAACCATGGTAGAGCTCGGTTCTCTGTATTTTGTAGAATGGGGTGCCCAGATTGTTTCAGACTGTGGAACACAATTTATGTCAGAGCTCATGACTGAGATTTACAGACTGTTCTCTGTTAAATCAATCACAACTCCATCCTACCCCACAATCAAATGGTGTAGTGGAAAGCTTTAATGGAACGTTGAAGTCCATGCTTTGAAAAGAAACGGAATAACAACCCAAACATCGGGACGGATACACACCTGCTGTCCTCTTTGCCTATAGAAAAGTGCCAAGCACTGGCTTTTCGCCATTTGAACTTCTACTTGGTTGTCCTGCGCGAGGATGAATGTCAATTCTCTGTGTGAAATGGTCAGGACATGCACACACAGAGAACGACAAAGACATGATTGACTACGTGTTCAACCTCTCAAACAGACTGGCAGAAACGGGCGAAATGGCACAGGAGAAAGCGAACACAAACTCACAAGCGATATGTCGATGGGAAGTCTGAAATGAGAGTGCTACAGCCTGGACAGAAGTTCTTGTTCTCCTCTCTGACGAAACGAATAACATAATAGCGGAACCTTAAACGAGGCAGGGAAAAGTAAGCAAGTAGAATAACTCTTGCTCCCATAAGAAAACCTAACTTTTATTCAAAACTGGCACAGCCTTTTAATTTTGAAGAAAATCAGACCAATTCAAATAATTTTTTAGTCTGGGAAATTAAGAAGCGCAAACCAACAATCACTCCGTCACCATTTGGCAAAAATATATTCGAACTAAAAGCGGGGGGGGGGGGGGGGGGGGGGGGGGGGGGGGGATGGGGGCGTAAAGATGTAAAAAAAAAGGGGGAACCTAAAATTACGAATATATGTATTTGTAAATATGAAAACTCTTCACTAGTTGCATGAGAAAACCTTTGTAATCTTTACTGAAGATAGATCTATTTGTATTGCCTGCTTCTAGATCTATTTGTATTGCCTGCTTCTATTGCCTGCTTCTAGATGCCTGCTTCTAGATCTATTTGTATTGCCTGTTTCTATTGCCTGTTTCTATTGCCTGCTTCTAGATGCCTGTTTCTATTGCCTGCTTCTAAATGCCTGCTTCTAGATCTATTTGTATTGCCTGCTTCTAGATGCCTGCTTCTAGATCTATTTGTATTGCCTGTTTCTATTGCCTGTTTCTATTGCCTGCTTCTAGATGCCTGCTTCTAGATCTATTTGTATTGCCTGTTTCTATTGCCTGCTTCTAGATGCCTGCTTCTAGATCTATTTGTATTGCCTGTTTCTATTGCCTGCTTCTAGATGCCTGCTTCTAGATCTATTTGTATTGCCTGTTTCTATTGCCTGCTTCTAGATGCCTGCTTCTAGATCTATTTGTATTGCCTGTTTCTATTGCCTTCTAGATGCCTGTTTCTATTGCCTGCTTCTAGATCTTTACGTTTACTGAATCCAACTCATTGGGGAGACGCAACTGATTCAGTCTGAACTCCTGGAGTCAAATAGAGACACAACACAGTCCGGGGTCATGTCAATGTGCCCCCGTCTCATTGTGCCCCCGTCTCATTGTGTACCCCCAAAATGCCGTCTCATTGTGCCCCCGTCTCATTGTGCTCCCGTCTCATTGTGTCCCAGTCTCATTGTGACCCAGTCTCATTGTGACCCCCGTCTCATTGTGCCCCCATCTCATTGTGACCCATCTCATTGTGACCCCATCTATGATGACATGCTATGATGACATGATTCAATTCTTTAGGTGACAACGGACCTAAGTGCAAAATTTCATTAAATTCAATCAGCTCCCGTGGCGTAGTGGTTAGCGTCATGAGACGGGGGCACAATGAGACAAGGGCACAATGAGACGACACTGGGGGCACAATGAGACGGGGGCACAACGAGACGGGGCACAATGAGACGACACTGGGGGCACAATGGACGGGGGGCACAACGAGACGGGGCACAACGAGACGGGGGCACAATGAGACGGGGCACAATGAGACGACACTGGGGGCACAATGAGACGGGGGCACAATGAGACGGGGGCACATTGATACGTACCCCACAGTCCATAATCCTGTGGTGTTGTCACCACCAAGAGTTCAAACAGACCCAACAGCACCCCCAAAGCAGCCAGCGAAGGGTAGTAAATGAAACAAAACAAAAGTGTGGGAAGGAAAAAAAAGTTGCTGAAAAACTAAAGATTATGCAAACAGTATAAAATGTTGGGGACAATCTTTGAGCCTACGCCTGAGGATCCACCCAAGGATGCAAGGGAGATCAAAAGACAAACACAAAGACGGACAGAAAGAAATTGTTTACTGTTCCCTGCCTCATTTTATTTTCACTTTAATTCAATTAAATCGACGCAACCTGTATTTGTTTCTGTCTGTCTTTGTGTTTGTCTTTTGATCCCCCTTGCATCCTTGGATGCCTATTGGTTTTCCTCAGGCAGGACATAAAATGCTGAAACTCGCAGACAAACCAGGCATCACGTAGCTTTGGGGTCTGAGTGGGAATGTAATCTGGGTCGACTTAAATCGTAGAAATGAACTGAGGAGAAACTGGATGAGGTTGGAAAAGGACAAGTGTCTGTTGAAAGTAATAATCAATGATGCCGCATCTAAAACGTTTTCAAGATAGCGTTTGTATTATTTTTTCCCTCACTTTTCAAGTATACGCTGCTTCAATTATTGTAAAAATGCTATAAAAAAAAAATACTATCACCACCACCTACCACCACCACCACCACTACTGCTGCTGCTGCTGATACTGCTACTGTTGCTGCTGCTATTACCTCTTCTAATACTACTACTATCATCATCATCACCATCATCATCATCATCATCATCATCATCATCATCATCATCATCATCATTATCTTTAAAATTATTAAAATGAAAGGAAAGGTGACAACAAATTTGATAGGACAATCAGTTAGAATAAAAGTAATGCATTTGTTAATATTTTTTTGAGAAAAAAACTGGCATAATGATGCATAGTAATAATAAGCACTTGTAGGGGAATGGATAACTAAGTTAATCAATAAGTAAGGGGAAATACTGACAAACAGAAGAAATGGGGGGAAAGGAGGGGGGGGGGGGGGGGGGGGGGGGTTAATAAAAAAAAAATGATGCAAGGAAACAGCTGAGTTTAATGAGTGTCTGGCATGACATCAACTGTACTGGCAGTAACAATAGTGAATGACAAAGGAAAACGTTGTACCAAAAGAAAACCGATTATCGCTTTCCTTCCGAGGAGAATGAAGCTGCGTGGTGTTGAATCTGGAGTAGAAGGCATGTGTTTCATCGGAATGATGTTTAAAAGTAGACTATTCTTTATGTTTTCTTTGACATGGACATGCAGCTACCGGGAGCACGCAAAGCTGAATTAGTTAAAATATACAGTGGCTGTTTAGCTTTGTAGGAGTTATTCAAAAGCGCACACACACACACACACACACACACACACACACACACACACACACACACACACACACGCACGCACGCACGCACGTACACACACACACACACACACACACACACACACACACACACACACACACACACACACACACACACACACACACTCACACACACACACACACACATACTAACACACACACACGCTCACACTAACACGCACGCACGCGCGCGCGCGCGCGCAGCACACACACACACACACACACACACACACACACACACACACACACACACACACATACGCATGCACGCACATGTACCATCTATGCATGCACCATGTATGCATGTATATGTGCATTTTTTTCCAATGTCTCTTTCTTTTTTGCATTTCTCTCTTTGGTTCTTACGCTGCTCCTTCGTTTCTATCCTTCTTTCCTTCTTTTTATTCTTTCTTTCCTTCTATTTTTTTCTTCTTCATCTCGTTCTTCTCTCTCTTTTTCTCCATATCTTTCTTTGTTAATGTGACTTTCCGTTCTCTTCTTTGGCAGATGGATGCTAGCGGGAGTTGCCACGTAGTAGTGAACAGAAATGTGTTCAGGAAGAATGCCGAGAAATTCTGTCAACAAAATGGACGCCTCCCTGTCAGATTGGAGACGCCTCAGGAGGTGAAGGCGTTCCAGGAACTCATGGCATTTGACAACGATGAAGTTAACCGCTGGGTCGGTGCTAGTGCTACCGAGGTCGGCGTCGTAGATGCAGTTCTGAACACAATGTGCTTACCCAGTTCTCATGATTTTTTTTGTGTGTGTGTGTGTCTGTCTGGCCTTGTATCTAGAACGAAACGGACGAAAGGCCTCGGAGCAGGCAATACAAATATATCTGCCTTTTAAAAGGGATTGCGATGGTTCGCTTATGCGGCCAGTGAAGAGTTTTCATATCTGTAATATATTTTCTTAATTTCATGTTCCCAGTTTTTACATCTTCAACCTCCTGCCCCCCCCCCCCCCCCCCTCCCCCCTCCTTAAGTTCAAAGATTTCCAAGTCATTACTATGATGACAATTTAGTTGTTGGCCTGCGCTTGCCGCCCCCCCCCCCCCCCCCCCCCCCCCCCCCCCTCCCCATTAGATTGTTCGTCTTTGTATTTATTCTGACTTTATTCAAGTTTAAAAGGCTGTGCCAGTCTTGAATAAAAGTTACTCTGTGTTAGGTTTCCTTATGGGAGCAAAAACTACCCCCACTTGTTTACTGTTTATTGTTTACTGTTCCCTGCCTCATTTCATTTCCAATTTCGTTTTGATTAAATCGAGGTTATTTGTATTTGTTTCTGTCTGTCTTTGCGTTTGTCTTTTGATCTCCCTTGCATCCCTGGGGGGATCCTCAAGCGTAGGCTCAAATTTGCCCCCCTACATTTTTATACTATTTGCATAATATCTGTAGTTTTTCAGCAACTTTTTTTCCTCCCCACACTTTCGTTTGGTTTCCTTACTACTCTTCACTGGCTGCTTCGGGGGTGCTATTGGATTCTTTTTTTTTGCACCCTTGGTGGTGAGAACACCACGGTATTATGAACTGTGGTGTATCTGTATTTGACGCCAGGAGCCAGATACAACCAGCCGTGTCTCCCTGATGAGTTCCGACGTAGCGGATGAAAGGCCTCGGAGCAGGCAATGCAAGGCCTCGGAGCAGGCAATGCAACGCCTCGGAGCAGGCAATACAAATGTATCTGCCTTTAAAAGGGATTGCAATGGTTCCTATAAAAGGGATTGCAATGGTTCCCTTATGCGGCCAGTGTCATATCTGTAATATATTTTCTTAATTTCATGTTCACAGTTTTCACATCTTCAATCTCCTGCCCCCCCCCCCCCCCCCCCCCCCCCCCCCCCCCCCCTCCTTAAGTTCAAAGTTTTGCCAAGTATTTACTATGAAGACAATTTAATTGTTGGCCTGCGATTGTTTGCACCCCCCCCCCCCCCCCCCCCCCCCCCCATTAGATTGTTCGTCTTTGTATTTGTCTGACATTATTCAAGTTTAAAAGGCTGTGCCAGTCTTGAATAAAAGTTACTCTGTGTTAGGTTTCCTTATGGGCGCAAAAACTACCCCACTTGTTTACTGTTCCCTGCCTCATTTCATTTCCAATTAAAATAAAGGAACTGCAAGGACACCATCTCGTAATCTGCAGAGTTGTCCATTAACTGATTTCATCCAAGATTTCATGAAACAATATGTAAAACTAATCTTTAAGGTACACAGGTAAGAAACACTGTATCTGCTGACACGTGGTTCCAAAACTTTCAAACATTATTACAAACAGATGCAAATGTTTTAAATGATGTTTGTGATGTACATATGAGTAACAGTATGAACCGCCCAGTTTCTACAGATGAAGTGTTGCAAGCAATACGAAAACTTAAACACTGTAAAGAGGCTGGTCCTTATGGCATAATAGGTGGATTTGTTTTTAATATTCACCTGAAGAGATAATGCTGTTTTTTTTTTATGTTTAACAGATCATGCTATATTTTAATATTCACCTGAAGAGATAATGCTGTTTTTTTTTAATGTTTAACAGATCATGCTATAGTGGCACATTCCCTCAACGCTAAACTGAGTCTATCATTTTGCCTGCCTTTAAAAAAGGTGACTTAAATAACCCTAATAACTATAGAGAATTTCTCTTAGTCATATTAGCAGTAAATTGTTTAGCACGATTATTAACAGCTGATTGCAAGAATGGGTAGAGGAAAATGACAGCACAGGCCAGCATCAGGCTGATTTTAAGAAAGGATACTGAACTGTAGACCACATGTTCACTTTGTAAGCTCTTATACAAAAACAATTTTCCTACAATCGCAAGTTCAGGATCAGGATCAGGGGCGTTGCATCAAAACAACTTAGCCTATTTAGGCTTTGTACGCCCCTTCTGTATGTATGTGTATATATATATATATATATATATATATATTTTTTTTTTTTTTTTTTTTTTTTTTTTTTCTTCTCTCGTGACCGTTGGTCCAGTCATGGGTTTCCTCAGTCCTATTATCCATCAAATTCCTATCTGATTTTAATCAATAATTCATGTTTATCCATGATGTTCTTAAAAACATTAATACTAGGTGCTCGTTTGATGTTAACTGTTAGTTCATTCCAAAAACTGGTTGCTCTATTAGTAAAAGTAAATTTTCTCAAATTAGATCTGGAATATTGTTTAAATATCTTATCTTCGCTGTTCCTTGTAAATCTTCTTCTGCGGAGTAAAAAAAAAAAAAAAAAGCATGCTTTATCAACATCATCAATCCCATTAAATATTTCGTATGCTTGAATCAAGTCTCCTCTTATTCTTCTTGCCTTAAGTGTTGGAAGTTGTAGATATTTTAATCTTTCCTGATATGAGTCATCTTTTATATAATGAATCATCTTAGTTGCTCTTCTTTGCACCTGTTCCAGAGCTTTTGATTGTCTCTTTACCATTGGATACCATACGGTGTTTCCATATTCAAGAACAGGTCTAGCTAGTGTCTTATATAATTGTAAAAAAGTGCCCTTTTCTATAAGTGTAAAGGTTCTTTTTATTATTCCAATCATTCTATTAGCCTTATTAATACTATTTACATATGACTGTCAAATAAGTCACACCTAGGTCTTTCTCTCTCTTCCTCACATTTAGATACTTTTATTTCTTGTCCCCAATTTTCATTATATACTCCTTTTGTGGGTTTGTTTTACCAGTATGAAGTACTTTACATTTTTCTGCGTTAAAATATATGCTTCAAGTATCAGACCACTGTACTAATGTTTCAATACTCTTTTGCAATTCCTTATACAGTTTCGGAGAGTTATAAAGTTTTGTGTCATCTGCAAAGATTTTACATGTACTCTTTAATTCTACAGGGAGATCATTTATAAACACTGTAAATAATATTGGTCCCCAAATACTGCCTTTTTGGTAACCCACTAATAACATCAGCATTTTGAGAGAAGGCACTACCAATCCTTACCTTCTGAGTTCTTTTTGATAAAAAAAGTTTCTAACCCAACCAAGTACATTTCCTATTATTCCATAAGACTCTATTTTCTTAAAAGTCTTTCATGTGGTACTGAATCGAATGCTTTTCTAAAATATAAATACAAAACATCTATATTCTCTCCTTTATCTATCTCCTTTGTGAAGTCTTCCATCACTTCTAAAAGTTGAGTCACACAAGATCTTTTTGCTCGAAACCCATGTTGACATTCAGCATATAATTTATTTTCTGTCATATGTGTTAATAATAGTCTCTCTAATAAATGGTTCCAAAATTTTGCATATAATGCATGTAAACTCACTGGTCTATAATTTCCTGGATCTGTTCTTGTGCCTTTTTTGAATACTGGAATGACTGTGGCTGTTTTCCAATTTGAAGGTACTATCATTTCTTTAACAGATTTAGAAAAGAGTATGTAAAGTGAGAAGGCCATCTCCTCATTTAGCTCTTTTAGTATTCTCGATGGGATGGCATCCGGACCACATGCCTTATTAGGGTTTTTAGAGATTGAAGTTTTCTTTTTTACTGCGTCCACAGAAATGTCTATTTTCTAATAATATGTCTTTTGACCTTGAAGCTGGACTTAGACTAGACATGTTTTGGTATCTTCTCTTGTAAATACACTAGAAAAAAAAAGTATTCAAAATAACTTCCTTACCCCTATCTGTCTCTACTGTGTCACCATCTTTAGTCACTAAAGGGCTCACTCCTGTGTTCATCTTTGTTTTCGATTGTACATCTCTCCAGAAGGCTTTTTGATTTTATTTATATTCCTTTGATAGCTTCTTTTCAAATTCCATTTTTTGCTTTTCTTATTTTTTTATTGCAAGTATTACGTACGTGCTTTATTATAATTTTGATAATATTTCCCCTGCTTCGTGACTAAGAATCTCTTATACACGGTGAGTCCATGGGGGCTGTCGTTGGACGGACGTGGTGACGCCCTCCGGAGGGACAGCTCACTGACGCCGGCTCCGCGACTAAGCAATTATTGTCGTCAGTACGGGGCTTAGTAGATGGCGTCCTGCGTATGTTGGATCAGAACAGGCGCCACTGAACACCACCAAAGTGACTCGGCAGCAGTGCAGTGTCTCCTCTGGTGGGTTGCCTCTTGACGACTTGAAATTGACTGCTCCCTGTGGATTGCCGGTGCCGGGGCTGCGGCGGGTCCGACCGAGCTGTGGCTGTGGACGGGGTGTCGGAACGAGCGGCGTGGGTGCACTGCCTCTGAGGTGGCGCAGAGGCTGGGACAGCAAAAAAAAAAAAAAAAAAAATCTCTGACACTTTTTTTTTTTTTTTTTTTTTTAATTTCATTGTCTTTGCATTCATCCACTTTGGTTTCTGTTCTTCATCATTCTTAATAATTTGTTTTGGAATGTTGTTTTCTATTAAAGAATTTAAAATACTTTTAATTTTCCCCCAGCATTGTTCTACACTTAAATCATTGAGTTT
>JADBJO010003214.1:92500-95000 GCA_016801955.1 Conus betulinus
CAATGTCTGTTTGTTAGCAGTAGAAGAAGTTGGCTGGCATCTGGCAACACGACAAAAGGGACTGGTAGTAATCGCAGTCCATTGATGGGCAGAACTTCCTATGTTGCGATATCAATACACTATCGCGCCTACTGATGCTCTGCAGTGCTTCAGACGGTAGTCACTATTTAATTTGAACGGGGGGTTCTCATACCTCATACCTAGCTCCACTTCCATCAGGCAGAACCATAGGCCAACGCCAGTAACCTGACCAGTGCCAGCGGTCACACCTGACCAGTGCCAGCGGTCCAACCTGACCAATGCCAGCTGTTGTGTTGTGACTGGTGCTTGTGAAAGTGACAGTGGAAAAAAAAAAGAAGAAAAAGGAAAGACTGAGTCGTGAATAGTTTAAGATCACCTGGCCAGGTAAAGTAGAAAGTTTATTTTACCCACGTTAGTTATGATGATTTAGATAAATGCTTTGTTTTCAAGAAAAAAAGAAATTATATATATATACATACATACAAGTGTGTGTTATTACTATTGTTGTTATTGTTTCTTCTTCTTCTCCTTCTTCTTGTATACAAACACACACACACACACACACACACACACACACACACACACACACACACACACACACATATATATATATATATATATATATATATATATATATATATATATGTGATGTTTCAAGGAAGAAGAAGAGAATGTTCTATTTTTGACTCCATGCGCATTGATGTTTTCCATGACTATGTGTAGTGAAGTTACAGACTTTACCATTGGTTTGGTGTGGCGAATGCATGATATATGAGTGAGATTGTAAGCAAGCTGTGAGTGTGTCTGGGCTGTGCGCTAGTCCTTCCTCCACTGACATACCCTGGTTGACAACAGTTAAGAGCAAAGCCACAATACCATAGACCATCATTCAGAGAAGAACTTCAGGAGAAGAAGTGGCCGCATATCCAGAGTTGAAGGAAGAGCAAGAAACATTAACCAAAGACTCCTAGACTAGGGCAGGCTCATACTGGGCCTTCCCAATACACAGATGAACAACACATGTCACCAGAGATAAAACTTTTCAATGTCTCAGAGACCCTAGTGTATACTGCAGAAATGTGTGCTGTGTGTGTATGTGTGTGTGTGTGTGTGTGTGTGTGTGTGTGTGTGTGTGTGTGTGTGTGTGTGTGTGTGTGTGTGTGTGTGTGTGTGTGTGTGTGTCTGTGTGTGTGTGTGTGTGTGTGTGTGTGTGTTATTACTGTTGTTGTTGTTGTTGTTACTATGTCATCTTCTGAACATTCGTTTTCCGTAGATCATCAAGGGAACGCGCACGCGAGCGCGCGCACACACACATACAAACTTGGGCGCGAGCACGAGCACATACTGGCGTTTACGCGCGCACACACATGGATTTGCGTGCATGTGCACATACATGCACACGTGTGCGCACATAAACGCATACATGCACACGCTCACACGCTCACACACACACACACACACACACACACACACACACACACACACACACACACACACACACACACACACACACACACACACACACACACACACACACACACACACACACACACACACACACACACACACACACACACACACACACAACACACACACACACACACACACACACACACACACACACACACACACACACACACACACACACACATGCGTGCATAAGCGTGCTAGCACACACACACACACACACACACACACACACACACACACACACACACACACACACACACGCGTGCGCGTGCGCGCGCGCGCGCGCCACTTTGAATTGGTATGGCGGGGTCAGTTTTTATTAGCGTTACGTCAGGGCTATAGACGATTTCCTGGATAAAATATACTGAAAATTCCACGGAAATCCTCCTAGTAGCAACAGGTAGTCCAAAAAGAGCTTGTCCAGATCCCCCCAAAAGTGTTTCGCTGCCTACCGAAGAGTTACTTCGCTGTGTGGCTGTCAAAGATTAAACTCGAAAATAAGGACATTGTGAAGTACAGGTCACACGATGGCGAAATATTAGTTAGACCAGTATTATGGCATTCATGTCAGAGAAGAACGACGACAGGAAAAGATACTAAGGGGTTGGTAGATCGCCCGCATTGTTCGGACATTTCCCGATAATTGTTACCCATTTTGTATAGTTACAAAACCACTGACAGATTTGACCAGAAAAAAAATGCAGTATTCATATCAATCAGGTTCTGCGAACCTCCAGTCAGCAATCTATGAGTAGGAGGCAGAAAATGTAAGCTGCGAAAAAACGCCTGTGAGTATAGATCAAGAGAAATATGGTACCGGCGACGTGAAGGTGGAATAGACAAAGCATGAATGCACAAGCAGATTGCTGAAATCAGCAGAAGAAAATCTTTTTTTCTATTGAGGAGGAATGTTTGACAGAAGAATGGGGAGTCAGAAGTGCAACTGATGGCTGTATGGGATCAGCCGGACCACTCACCACTGTAGTCCCCTGGAGGAGGTGCAGTGTGC
>JADBJO010003214.1:102500-110000 GCA_016801955.1 Conus betulinus
ATTGCAACACCTAGCTGCTCTGTAAGTTGCTGGAACGGTGCTCGGTACTTATCCCTTGAATTTATTGTTTCATTGTGTATATATATATATATATATATATATATATATATATATATATAATATGAATACTCAACAATACTGCTAAAACGCCTAATAAAATTCTTAAAGTGCTCAAACCCTTGGGGAGCAGCACATCTGTTAAAAGTAGGATGATAAAAGGAAGTTTTAAAAAACCAACAGATCTGTTTCGAGCCAGCGCTCTCGTCAGGATGGTTTCGGGGCGCCTACTGCCGGTGTTATATGGCCTGTCACTGTTTGCACGTGCGGATTGGCTGCACGTATTGTTCGTTTTTTTGGGGGTTGTTTATAGTTCAGGGTGCGTTTGCTGACAACGATTTCCATTTGTGCCTGCAGTTGTTTACTATTTCTACTTTAGTGTTTAGGGTTGCTAAGTATGGTTTGCATAGTATTAATCATTTTTCTGTTGAACATAGGTTGCATCTTTTTGAAATGTTGTTGTATGGTGATGCCCTTTTTATGATTTTCCAGGATATGTTATAGTTTATTTTTTTGTCTTTAAGTCTCCAAATATATTTGCTCAGTTCTGTTTGGTTTTTGTAATTTTCTTTGTTGAATGACTGTTATGGTTTGCGTATCTGGTTTTGAAGTGATTTTCTCTCAGTTTGCAAATGACAAGTCACTGTCTGCTCGTCCTTCATGTTCATTCTCTACAATGTTAGTTGTTTTGACTGAGGAGGACCCAATAGACCGAATGTGCTATATCTGTGTTGTAATGTGTTTGTCTCTCCGTTTGACAGCGCAGTGATACTGTTTCTTTTTCCATGGGCTGCTTAGCATTAAGATGTAAAGAGTTTAAGGATTTTTTTTCATCCTGGGACTATGAACACAGAAACGCTATACCAATTCTTTGAATTGTGCTGAACGGTTCACCTCACTCCAACGTCTTTTGTTATGTTCTGTTTTATTATGTGTGTGTGTGTGTGTGTGTGTGTGTGTGTGTGTGTGTGTGTGTGTTGAACTTTGCAACAGTACCAGACGTATGATGGTCAGTTGGTGAAACATAACTAATTGGTTAAGCTTTCCTGCTCTTTTTTTTTTCATTGGTACTGTACCTAGTACCAATGTCGGCCCCACAATTTCTTTATATGGGCATAGATATGTTCCTCTCTCCGGAGCTACGTGTAGCTTTAAACCTGTGTAGTTCATGGATTCAGAACTAAATCAATACGTTTGGAGGGTTGTGAGCTGAAACTGCACATTTTTCATGTCTCCTTGACTTTAGGGAGAAAATGGAACCTCCACGTTTTGGATTATATATCTCAGTTTCTCTCGGTTTTCTTAAGGAAGACTGTGCTGTGGGATTTACTTACTGTACTCTCAGTAAGCGAGGCTAATATTCAAGAGCTGGTGTGACATCTTACATTCACACACATCATTAGGCTAATGAGAGAGAGAGAGAGAGAGAGAGAGAGAGAGAGAGAGAGAGAGAGAGAGAGAGAGAGAGAGAGAGAGAGAGAGAGAGAACACACAACAAAGATACAGAGAAACAAAAACAAAATGAAATCAATGTACTCGGTATAGTAGAGAATATAGTAGGTGCTGTTGATCTCCGGATCGAACACACAAGCCTCAGTGTGCTTGAGGCTACTAACGGCGAACTTGCCGGCCAGGATGACGCCAGAAATGGACACATAACGATGACAGCAAAAGTACCCGTGCTCGGCATTCTTTGTGCACGCAGTGGACTGACCACGCAGAAACTACGTTCAGCTGCTATCACCGTACTCAGGAACATGCTGACCCAGGCGAATCCTGATAGACCTAAAGCAGATCATAAGAAAAAAAAAGATCACTGCCAGACAGCAAAGGCAAAAGGACTGAGGGTAACAGACCAATGAGACATGCGGGAAATAAGGAAATATCAGTAAATAAACAAACGGCAATATCCGAAAGGCATTAACAGTTATAAGCAACCTGAACAAAATAACCTGGTTGTGTCAGTCATATGTGTTCCAGAAAACGCACAATCAGGATTTTTGTCTGTCCTAAACCTTTATACCACGAGCACAGTCATTGGATGTATACTTTGTCTTTTATGTCAGAAACAAAAAGAGGACAGTTGTTCAAACGGGTATTTCAAACGAATTTAAATTTACTACATTTCAGTTGATTTATATCCAACATCTATGTTATAAAAACAGGGACAGTTAGATAAAATGTATGAATGTCGTGTCACACAAAAAGCTGTGAACATTGCTGCTTTAGTTTTCATGTTCTTTCAAAAATCTGCAATGTTCTACCATCTGGACGAACATCCCATTCCAAAATTCAAAACAAATAGAACTGAAAACAGTTCCGTTCCCAGTTCCATCAAATTCCTGAATCTTAACTGAACTTGCGCTGAATTCCGATTCAGAAAGCCTGTTTGTAAAGTGTGTGTGTTTGTGTGTGTGTGTGTGTGTGTGTGTGTGTGTGTGTGTGTGTGTGTGAGTGTGTGCGTGTGCGTGTGTGTGTGTATGTGTTATTTCTGTGTGTGTGTGTGGGGGGGGGGGGGGGGGGGGGTGTCATTTGTGATCAGTTAAATATAGATCCATAGACATGTTTTTATGGCCACTCTGATTTCTTTTGGGAGAAAAATAAAGTGTTCTTGACCTGACTTGACTTGAATCTCTTATATCTGATTTGAAGTAAGTAAGGCTCAATCTGTAAATTTTGTTTGATATTTCTGTACACAAAAAACCTATCACTATTCATAAGCTTGCTATTACACTTCTGGTATATCATGCAATCTATTCAAAGTTGTTGTGTCTCCCTTATGAGCATTGTCTTATGTATCCTCTAAGCTTACTAGTTTAACGAATCAAATCCAAATCCATATGAGAACATACATCGCTTTATCTCACTAGTCCAAGTTTCTGTACCCCCTTTCATCGAGTTGTTCTAATGATTATACCAAGCTTTAGGTCTGCCATTTTTTTTTCCATTTCAATACCTGTCTACCTGTCTAGCTGATGAACCAGGCTTCTGATTCTGGGACTGTTGAGGGCCCGCTGCTGTCTGTGGGTTGTGAGAGACTCTCTGACATGGCTACTGAAAGAGCCGCCGATGTGTGCTCGAAACTTTAGCTTCTGAAAGAGCCGAGCACAAAGGATCAAGACTACCAGTGTCGATCAGAAAGGCGACCAGTCTAATATAATAGACTTTGGAATAATAATTTCTTAGATTGTTAGGTTTTAATGATTCAAATGTGATTATGATCTTTATTACTCACCTGAAGGTATGTATGAAGGTCCAAGGAAATTATTCACGCTAGATATCTATCTATCACTGGGAAAATCCTTTTCACGCATTCATCTGGCACCACGTTTTGGCATCAACTTGGGCGCACGCGCGGTTTCGTTCTCCACATGTATACGTCTGACCAGTCAGCAGACGAGGAATAATCATCATTTTGGAGTAATAGATCGTCTAAGGTGTTACCTTTGCGATCAAATCACTTTTTTAACCAGCTGAACTATGCAGTTTACCACAAGGGAAAACTTTTGAAACTGCTGTACTTCCTTGAGATCACTTAAAAAAAAAAAAAAAATCAGTGTTCTTGTGTATTCTTGACTTCACAACATAAACATTTTGCTCTATATTAGATTCCTGATTTTGCGAGCAACTCGAGTACATCAAGTCCTTAGTGTTACAAGTATTACACACCAGATGGTTGTTCAGTGCGTGAGTGAGTGCGTGCGCGCTAGCGTGCATATGTGCGTGCATGCGGGTATGTGTGTGTTCTCATTTCTGGGTTGTTTTCTGTTAAAGGAAGCTTTATCGACACTGTCACATAATTCTTTCTGGTTCTTTACTGATGTCACACGTTTCTTTTACAATGTATTGTTAAACTCTTTCACCTTCCTTACTAGTAAATGTTTATATTCACGCGGGAGTAACGGCATACTTTTGTCGATCCTTCTTATTCAGTGTCCTACAATTAAATCTAAGAAGCCTTATTACCTATCGCTTAGTGGCTTGTGGTTTCACATTCTCGGTCGAGCCAGTCTCATGGTACCGTTTCTTTATTGACATGTATATACTTCTTCATACAATCAGCACAGTCTTTTAAACATTCATTGAATACTCTTAATGCTTCATTAACATCAGTATCAATTTAAAAGCATTGTGTTGCTCAACTTATTGTTCATGTTTTTTTTTTTTTTTGTTTTTGTTTTGTTTTGTTTTGTTTTTACAAAGCGAATCATAAAAAAAACACACGCGTATTCATTATACGAATTTTTGTTTGTTTGTTTGTTTGTTTTCCCTATAATTTTCTCATGACTTTGTTTTGTTTGTTTGTTTGTTGTTTGTTTGTCTATTTTTTAGCAATGACTGTTATCCTGTGAAAACACGACTTGAGCTGCAACAGGCATGTGACCAGATCCACTCTTTTCCACAATATGTAGTTCACATGATTCATACACCAGTGATGATAACTCATTTAAAAATGAAAACGTCGGTGACACTGCATCCAGAATCTGACCTTCAGGTCACCTTACAAAAGAAACAGATTTAATATATTTAAATCTAAGGCAGTGCACATGCTCAGAAGTAATTATTTATAAGATCCAAACATTGATCCCGAAAATATTTTTACTGAAGTGTAAGACTCGCGCTTAGATTGCTATTTAATAACACTGTTTGCCAAAAATTCCGTGAAAATATTTTGGAGTTCTGCTGTTAAAGTCTCCCACACAAAACCACATAAACATCTCTCAACGTCATACTATCAACCAAACAATTCCCAAGCAAGTGTATCGCATTATCTTGATCAAAATGAGTGTAAAAAGGAACAAAAAAGAAAGATCGGCCAATTACTTTCTGAGATATTCTATAAAGAAAAAAAACCGTTACACGCCGTTATAGCAGTTAGTAACGCTATAACGGTAAACTAAAACATCGGGCATCATCCATGACCCATAATGAACATACCTACAAATGTTAAGAAAGGTCGGTCCGGTAGTTTTGTTTGGAGCGAGCGGAACACATTTTGACCATGGGCAGACGGACAGACGAACACACACACACACACACACACACACACACACACACACACACACACACACACACACACACACACACACACACACACAGACAGAGAGAGACAGAGAGAGAGAGAGAGAGAGAGAGAGAGAGAGAGAGGAGAGAGAGAGAGAGAGAGAGAGAGAGCATTTCTTCATTCCCATTCTAAAGTACTCCCTGCTCTATAAGGAATGGGAGTACAAAAAAAAAACAAGATCATGATCTATAACTTTAAACAATAAACCGTTCACATTCCATGTAAGAAACGAAAACAAGATGCAAGCATATAAACGTACTCCCAGTTTATCTTGAATACGCGTGAGATATTCCATAAAGAGAAAAAAAAAACCGTCTTGGGCTGGTGTAACCATTATTAATGCTATTAATTGGCTATTCTGGTAAACATCGGCCACCATCTGTGACCTATAATGAACATACATACAAATTTTTCAGATACATCGGCCAAGAACTTTCTCAGATTTTCCATCAAGAAGAAAACCATTATGGGAAAATAGTAACGGTTATAACGGTAAACCCAAACATCGGGCTTCATCCGTGACCCCATCATGAACATACCTACAAATTTTCAGAAGGATCGGTCAAGTAATTTCTGAGATATCCATAAAGAAGAAAAAAGCCGTTATGGGACGTTAGAGCCGTTAGTACGGGTTATATAACGCTAAACTAAAACATCGGGCGTCATCCGTAACCCCATATGAACATACCTACACGTTTTCAGAAAGATCGGCCTCGTACTTTCTCGGATACTCTATTAAAACAAAAAAGAAAAAACCGTTATGGGTCGTTCGTTAGAGACGGTAGTAACGGCTATAACGGTGAACTAAAACGTAGGGCATCATCCGTGACCCATACTGAACATACACATTTTCAGAAAGATCGCGCCAAGTACATTCTGAGACATTCCATAAAAAGAAAAACCGTAATGGGCTATTATAGCCGTCACTAACGGCTGTAACGATACACTAAAACATCGGGTATCATCCGTGACCCACAATGAACATTACCCATATATTTTCAGAACGATTGACAAAGTGCTTTCTGAGATATTCCATAAAGGGGAAAAAACCGTTACAGTCCGTTATAGCCGTTAGTAAGGGCATAATGGTAATCTGAAACATTAGACTTCATCCGTAACCCATAGTGAATATTCTTGCTAATATTCACACAAAGATCGGCCAAGTACTTTCTGAGATATTCTATAAAGAAGAAAAAGAGTTACATGCCGTTACAGCCGTTAGTAACGGCTATAACGGTAAACTAAAACATCGGGCGTCATCCGTGACTCATAATGAACATACCTACAAATTTTCAGAAAGATCGGCCGAGTAGTTTTGTCTGGAGCGAGTGGAACACATTTTGACTATGGACAGGGGGACACACACACACACACACACACACACACACACACACACACACACACACACACACACACACACACACACACACACACACGCCGGATTTCTCTGTTCTCATTCTAGAGTACTCCCTGTTCTACAAACACTGGGAGTACAAAACAAAACAAAAACAAAAACAAAAAAAAAAAAACAAAACAAACAAAAAAAAAAAAAAAAAAAAAAAAAAAGATGCAAAGCATATAAACGTACACCCAGTTTATCCTGAATTCGAGTGAGATACTTCTTTAAAGAGAATAAACCGTCTTGAGCTGGGGAAACCGTTAGTAATGGCTATCCTGGTAAACATTGGCTATCATCTGTGACCCATAATGAACATACTTACAAACTTTCAGAAAGATCGGTCGAGTACTTTCTGAGATTTTCTATGAAGAAGAAAATCATTATAGGCCGTTGGTAACAGCTACAACGGTAAACTCAAACATCGAGCATCATCCGTGACCCATAATGAACATACCTACAAATTTTCAGAAACATCGGCCACATACTTTCTAAGATATCCCATAAAACGAAGAACCGTTATGGGCCATTATAGCCGTTAGCAACGGCTATCAAGGTAAACTAAAACATCGGGCTTGATCCGTGACCCATAATAAACATACCTACAAATTTTTAGAAAGATCAGCTAAGTTATTTCAGAGTTATTTCATAACGAAGAAAAACCGTTATGGGTCGTTATAGCCGTGACTAACGGCTTTAACGGTACGCTAAAACAATAGGGCGTCATCCTGACTCATCATTTACATACCTACAAATTTTCAGACAGAATGGCCAAGTACTTTCTGAGAAATTCCATAAAAATGAAAGAGTTTGGGGCCGTTATAGCCGTTAGTAACGGGTATAACGGTGAACAAAAACGTCGGACATCATCCGTCACCCATAATGAGCATACCTACACATTTTCAGAAAGATCGGTCAAGTAATTTCTGAGACATTCCATTAAAATAAAAACCGTTATGGGCCGTTATAGCCGTAAGAAACG
>JADBJO010003214.1:115000-117500 GCA_016801955.1 Conus betulinus
CCATGACAGTCAGGTCAGAGTGATTTAACGATGGTATATGTGTCATGTTGAAGTTACCTGTGTTTTGTATGGGTAAAGTGAAAGATCTCAGTGAACTGAACTTTCGAAAAGTAACTGAGACTTTGGTGTCACTTCCACAGGATCATCATTTTTGCGACGGTGTGCATGTAAAGTGGGGCGTTTAAATACAGGTTTGACACGGTTTATGGCTGTGGAGTCTATCAACTTCCTGGTATTTATTAGGCAGTTGACGGGATTTGCCTGAACTTGAGCAGCTATCAATCTCTTAAAGAAACCCATCAAAATCAAGTGAGCGTTTCATATTTCTTAAATCACTGTTCACAAAACTCAGAGAAACTGGAGTATTGGCTGGTCCTGCTTTGCTTTTCAGCTCATGAATATTCCTCAATGAAAACGTGGCATTTGATAGCTTTGTAATGAGCACTGGTTACTGGTAAAGTGGTTACGTTTTATGTTTTCAGTGGATGCCATTTGATCGCCTTGTACATTTTAGGTTAACTTTGAACAGTATATGATACTGCTCTCTCTCTCTCTCTCTCTCTCTCTCTCTCTCTCTCTCTCTCTCTCTCTCTCTCTCTCTCTGCAAATATTCCCAAACAGAACGAAAACACGCGGCGACTGGTTTGATTGGGAATGTACGGTGACTAAGAAATATGTTAGACATCCATTGAGAACTAGCCGCCGTACGAACGATCCCCAATATGTCCAGGAAGACGTCATTATAAAGAGTATAAAAACTTTTTAAAAAAAAAAAGAAAAAGGAGTTCAACAAACTGTTATTAGATAAATTAGTTATGTCAATAAAATGTCCAAAGGAAATATGGGATACGGTTTGTAAAACTAATCTTAAAGGTACACAGGTAAGGAACACTGTATCTGCTGACACATGGTTCCAAAACTTTCATTGTTACAAACAGATGCAAATATTGTTTTAAAGATGTTTGTGATGTAGATGTGAGTAACAGTATGAACCGCCCAGTTTCTACAGATGAAGTGTTGCAAGCAATACAAAAACTTAAAAAACCGTAAAGCGGCTGGTCCTTGTGGCATAATAGGTAGATGTTTCAATATTCATCTGAAGAGATAATGCTGTTTTTTCTTAAAATGTTTTAACAGGTTATTCTATAGTGGCACACTCCCTCAACACTAGACTGAGTCTATCATTTTGCCTATCTTAAAAAAAGTGACTTAAATAACCCTAATAACTATAGAGGAATTTCTCTTAGCCATATTAGAAGTAAATGGTTTAGCACGATTATTAACAGCCGATCGCAAGAATGGGTAGAGGAAAATGACATCACAGGCCAGCATCAGGAATTGTTTTTAAGAAAGGATACTCAAATATAGACCACATGTTCACTTTGTTAGCTCTTGTACAAAAACAGTTTTCCTACAATCGCAAGTTGTATGTGGCATTCATAAATTTTGAAAAAAAAAATGATTCTATTAGAGACATCTTCTCTGGCCAATTTTACTTTACAATAGTATTAAAGGAAAACTATACAAATGTATTAGATGTATCTATGATGTAGTAAAAGCAAGAGTTCGATGTCGCGCAAAATTGACAGACTGCATTGATTGTACAGCTGGAGTAAGGTAGGGTGATGCATGCAGTCCAATATTATTTTCTCTGTTTGTTAATGAGCTGGCAATTGAAATTATCAATAATGGAAGACATGGTGCTTTATTCTCTGTAGACGCGTTTGAATTGTTTATTCTATATTAGCGGATGATGTAATCTTATTGTTTGAGACTGCAATAGGACTACAACACAGTTAAACAACCTACAGAGAGTTTCTGCCTCACTTCAGTTAAAAGCTAATAAGAATAAAAGTAACATCATTGTGTTTCGAAAGGGTGGTTATTAAAGTACAAGGGAAAGATAGTTTTACGAGGGGTTGTATAATACCTGTTGTCAATGTATAGAAGTACTTGGGAATGTTTTTTTGTTTTTCTCCACCCGCCTTAGTTTTGCTCTTGCAATCAGATACCTTGCAAGTGGGGCACAAAATGTGTTTGTTTTGTATTATGAAGAAGTTGCACATCCTTAATAATAATTGTTTTGTTTTGTTTATGAGGTTGTTCGATTCTCAAGTCCAGCCTCTCGTTCTATATGGGGCAGAGTTATGGGGATTAGCCAAGACAGCTATTCACTGTGAGCTCGTTCACATAGTAGACATGAGGACAACAAATGGCCTTGTACACGGCGAAACTAACAGGTATCCTTTATATGTGAACTCAGCGATGAGATGTGTCTGCTATTGGTTTAAATCGTTACAAATGGATCAACAAAGAATTCCACGCAAAGCATGTGATATGTTATATGACTTAGATCTTAAAGGTAAAGTGAACTGGGTGACTCAAGTGCGAATTTGTTTGTTTGAATATGGGTTCGGATTTGTTTGGTACAATAAAGGTATTGGAAATATTAATGACTTTATTCGTACATTTCTCCAACGGTTACTAGACTGTCTTTGGC
>JADBJO010003214.1:122500-142500 GCA_016801955.1 Conus betulinus
AAAATATATCAGATATAAAAAACTCTTCACTGGCTGCATAAGGGAACCATCGCAATCCCTTTTAAAGGCAGATATATTTGTATTGCCTGCTCCGAGGCCTTTCGTCCGCTGGGTCGGAACTCATCAGGGAGACACGGTTGGTTGTATCTGCGCTCCTGGCATCAAATAGAGACACAACGGAACCAAACAAAGGCCAAAGACGTGAAGACGACATCGAAACTGAGGTCACCATGAGAGCAGGGCATGAAAGGCCACAGAATATGAGACTTTTTTTTTTCAATGCTGATCGATGAGAATGAGGATGATTAAGATGATGCCACGGATTTCCATTTCGGTCTGAGACTACATGACAGGGCTGTACTCTACGCTTCCTTTCATAATATATCTCGGCGTCAACCAGGCCCGATAGATACAGGCACCTGCAGTGTTGGTCAGGAAATTTGAGCAACAGTCTCAGAAACGCATCCATTAATATTAACCCATAATTGCCTGATTGTTTTCCCTTTGGTTTTCATGTATTCAGGGGTGTACAATATTGCAAGTATTGAGGTTTGAAGGCTGGTTTTTACATTTTTTTTTTAAACGGTATGTGTTTTAGACATATAAAACCTATCGTCCCACTATAGGGACGATAGGCACGAGAGGGTACAGGTTTTTATGATACGTACAAAGACACAGAACTCATTTGAAATCATAGTTCAGCCAAATGTATTCTTGAATTTTGCGTCAAAACATGAAACAGCATTATCGACTAGGTTGTTGACAGATTAATTGTACATAACTGAACACAAAAAGAACAAAAAGAGTATTTTACTCATAGTGGAGTCACAGCAGATTGACGTAGTTCACTCATCGTGTCGCTTGTCAAGCAGGGCAGGGCGACCAAATGGACGTCCCACGCGATGCTGCTTCACTGATCTAGACAGATAGACAGTGGCAATGGCTCGTCGTACAGCAAGAAGATCCGGAGGGAGGGGGGGGGGGGAGGGAGGGTCTTCTCCAGTGGGTGTGGCCCGGTACAAGTGCCAGGTTTGCTAAACGGCCAAATCCAGGCAGAGTGGGAAAATGGACCACCACCATTTCTTCGATCGGATGGACGCGGGACTTGTCAATGTTCTGGTCTATCCTATCAATCCCTCCCATGGTCTTGTAGTGGTTGATGAGAGCTGGCTGATCAATGTTGTCGTGCTGCCTGGCTTGCCTGGAAAACTTTCTTGTTTTCTGTGTAGGATTCACTCCCACCTTGTTGGATATTACATTGACAACGTTGTTGTCATTCTAACGAACCACGATTATTGCATTGCTTGTGTCAGTGTAATAGTCAAAGGTGACCCTTGGAGTTTTATTCATCTCCTGCACTGATCGCAGTGGACAGTCTTCAACCGTATTTGCACGAATGGTTCCTGTGCATGTAATGCCTTTGGAAGAGAGGTAGTCCACGAGTTTCAGTGACGTGAAGAGGTTGTCAAACGTAAGGTGGAAAGCATCTTGTCCTTGGATTTCAGATACAAGATCGATGACAACTGATCCTCCCATTCCCACACCAGGGCAGGCCGCAACAGCTTGCCTTCTTTTCGTCCCTTGGTAGGGCTCAAATTGGACAGCGTATCCCAAGGGGGTAGCAAGGACACACATTTTGAATCTAAATCGGATGGGTTTGCCACTTATACATTGTTTTGAGCCATGCCGACCATAGTACGGGACCATGCTCTCATCAATGCTGAGATTCTGTTGTCTTAGAAAGTAACCAAGGCTTCTTTCATTCAGCATGGTCAGCAGTGGTCTGATTTTGGCCATCTTGTCATCGGCTTCAAGATTGGTGTTGTCACTTATATGGAGGTATCTCATGATTTCCTCGAATCTGTCTCTCTGGCTCATGGCTGCAGTGAAGCTGTATTATGAATGTCCATGTCATTGGACCAGTACATTCTGCGTCGGGGAAGTGTGTGCAGTAATCAGATACAATTAGGATTGCCAGAAAGGTACCTAGGGGCGAACCTTTCCGAGTCCGCTTTGCGTTTTTGCCATGTTGTGAAGAGATTGCACCTTACTCTACATTACCCAGTTCGGAAGCGTGTTCATCTGAATCCTGTACACACACACACACACACACACACACACACACACACACACACACACACACGTTTTATATATTGAATTATAGTATCTATCTTTCTTTCTTGATCTCTCTTGATCTCTCTCTCTCTCTCTCTCTCTCTCTCTCTCTCGGGAGGGAGGGAGGGAGGGAGGGAGGGAGGGAGGGAGGAGAGAGGGAGGGAGGAAGGGAGGGAGGGAGGGAGGGAATAGAGGTAGGCAGGTATGTGAGAAAAATAACTATGAAAACTGACCATGTCGTTCTCTTGGGGAGTAGACTGAGTGCTGTCACCACCGGTGATCTGTATTCCGTCAGCATAAATGACTGTTGCTGAAGCAGATGACTGAAGTTGCCGCCCACTCAGATAGTGAATTTCAGCATCTTCATCTCCACTGTCCTCGTCCGTCTATCCATCAATAGGTGGGGGAATCAATGTAGCTATTGACAGTTTGGAAAACAGTGTCTGCTTCAAGGATATCTAGTTCTTCATTTACATTGTATCGTCTGCAAAACAGAGATCGTTTTTGATAACGTAAGCACCAAGGAAGTCGGGTATGCGCATATTTAGGTTAGTTTGACTGTTGGTTGGTTTGGTGCTTTACGTCTCGGCCACTTTCGCGGATCAGAGACAGCTGGTCACATTGTCCTGACACCAACGAACCATTTTCAGTAATGCCGGGATTCAAACCCCTGACCTTTGGAATAAGAGTCGAACCCTCTAAGGACGGAGCTATCCAGCACTTCGATTAGTTTGACTTTATTTCATCTTTAGAGATATAAGTTGAAATAAAAAGAGAACACATTATGTGTCATTTTTTTTTTTTCGTATCTCCTGTGCCTGTTATATAAATCCTATAACTAATAACAATGACGTAACGAAATAAAATAATATGTATAATATACATCAAACTTATAACATATCATGAAACGAAATAACAATGTAACATAAATATTTCAGCACTGTTACAATTTAGACTGATTTCAAACACACAAAAAACTGTCACTAGCATGAAATGAAAAACCTGTACGCGCTCGTGCCTAGCGTCCCTGTAGTGGAACGCCTATAAAACGCAATAAAATTTACCTATTATAAACATAAGCTTATATCATCGCACACAGTTTTAGTTTATATCCTACGTATCACATTTACTTCAATAATATCATTAAAATGTGTTTTTACAAAGAGATATTGACTTACCTTCTGCTTTGATCCATCTTGACTGTTTTCAACCATGTGGTTCATCACAAATGGCCGACAACCGGAAATACATTCCAAGAGAAATAACGCTTGTGTGTATTAGAATTAAAGAAGGTGCTTCCCTTTAACTAATTATTACAATTTAGTTGACTTATCTTTAACATTAAGCCAATAAAGGACAAATAACTATAGCGTCCCACTATAGGGAGGCTAGGCATAAGTGGATGAAACTCGACTGCGTGGTCCCAGTCTTCCCAACTGAGCCCGTAGCAAACTCAACTCTGGGTAGGAGCCGGTCGGGGCAGAAAAACCCACATGACTCCGATGGGATCCGAACCCACGACCTCCCAGCCGGGAGTCCGCGACGCTAACCACGTCGCCACGGCGGCGGAGGCCTTGTGTTGTGGTCATGGCTGCATGTTGTCCACGCTTGCTTGCTGTTTGCTCTGCTTTGCTTTGCTCTGCTTGCTTGTGGTTATGTATGTAGTTGTTGTCTGGCACTGGTAATGACATTAGCAGGGCATCCTTGCGGGTCTTAGTCCCCTGGCTCGGCATAGCCTCTTTTACTTCAAGACTAATCGTGCGTGGTTTCCAACCACGTCCTCCCAGAGGTGACCCAATGTAACTGGGAAGGCGAGCCCCCAGGCTAAACACGACGGATCTAAAAATTCTGACAAACCAAGTTCCAAAGGCAGAACAAACGGATGAGGATGTAATTTCCCAACGGTTGTGAAGGCGGTAGAGAGCGACGACACCCTACTGCAGTTCACAGTAGTGGGGGATATGTTTCAGTTTCATCAAGGAGACGTCACTGCGTGCAGACTAGTTCATATACACTACACCACATCCGCTAGTTTTGAGACCACACTCCTTATGATTTGAAGCTGATGGATAAATGAATTAACAACAAAGATGAGACAATTGAAGAAGAGGGTCTCGTGGCTACGACTCAGCGGATGTCTGACCTACGCGTTAGCCCAGTGTGTGTGTGTGTGTGTGTGTGTGTGTGTGGTGGATGTACACGTGTGTTTATGATGTGTGGGCATGGACCCATGTGTGTGCGTAGGCGAGGCGCATGTGTGTGTGTGTGTGTGTGTGTGTGTGTGTGTGTGTGTGTGTGTGTGTGTGTAATTTGTCGGTTTGTGTGAGCACACGTATCTGCGTATAGACTGTATGTGTACATGTCTGTGTGTATGTGTGTGTCTTTGTATTTGGGCGTGTGTGTGTCATTCATTTAACGTCTTTCCACTAATCATGATATTAGACGATAAAAAAAAGAAAAAAGAAAAAAAAAAAAAAAAAAAACAGTGTGTAAGAGAGAGTAAGACACAGTGCATGACTGAAAGTTATATAGTTCTAAGTATGAGTGCATGTATGTGTGAATGTGTGTGTACACATATGGTGCTTAGGCGGTTATTTAAAATGTATCTGATGAAAGAAATAAGTATATAGCTACACTATAGAAATAGAATATATATAATATATATATATATATATATATATATATATATATATATATATATATATATATATATATAACAACATCAAAATCAGTGAACACCCCCACCCCCTTCCTTTCCTTCCCTCTCTATCCCCTCCCCATCCCTCCCTCCCCCCTCCATCACTTTTTATATTAAGAAAAAAGTTCAGATACTGTAGTGACCAATTAGACTGATATCTAAACTTACAAAAAGTCTTAGGTTAAAGCTGGTGAATTGAATATAATGTGTGGCTTATTTTGCAACAAAACTGGAATAAAAGTATTTACAAGTTCTTACGTTTGTGCGTATGCTTGTGCACGCACACGTATGTGTGCATGTGCTTGTGCGTGTGTGTGTATACATATGCGAGTGTGTTTGAGTATGTGTGAGTGCATATGTGTGCTTATATGAGTGCTTATATGAATAATAATGGTAATTACAAAGCACTTAATTTTTTTCAATGGAGTGCGCTCTAAGCATACAAAAAAACTCATATGTTAGAGCTGGTGACTCAAAGATGACCTGTGCACTATTTTGTCTCAACACTGGAATTATTTTTTTCATGTCTGGACATGTAACAACATGTTCACGTTTTATTTTCTTTTTACATAAACACACTATGTTTTTTAACATTTTTTTGTTTTAAAGCATCAAGTTTCTATCTGTACATCAACGAAAGTATATTTGTCATTTAAACTAAAGTTATGTTGAATGATTTTAATATCAAAAGTATCAAACTGATTTTGATTGTCATGTTCTATCATTCTATCTTTGAAAATCTTCGAAATATGTGTTTAACTAGATTGCACTGTTCATGTACCGATAAGGCTAGTTAAAGATATTCAGAACCAGAGATATGTTTTGCTCCACATTTAGCTGCCCTATCTACTTTATCGTTATCATAAAAGGAACAGTGTGAAGGAATCCAACAAAAGGATAACTGGGTGCCTCCTTCAATAAGCATGTGGATCAAACAGCTTACCTCAATATTCATTTCAGGCCTAGTATGCAAGTGAAAATCGTTTAGTGCCTGAAAGACTGATTTTTGAATCTACACAAAACAGAGCTTGAAATATTGTTTTGGGGAAATTTAAAAGGTAATTCAAAGCCATGAGTATTGCTGTTAATTCAGCTGTGAATATGGATATGTTACATCTAATGTAAAAAGATTTCTCCACCCTCAAGTCTGGGATTAAGGATGCACAACCTGTTTGCTTTACAATACATGAACCATCTGTGTATATCTTTAATTGGTTAGTGATTTCTCGTCAATATGACACTTAGTATAACTTGTTATCATATTGATATTTTCATCTTTTTTTTTATGTTGGTGTGATCAATATCAAAATGGGCTTTTTTTAAGTTCCCAGGGTGGAATAGGACAAAAAGATGGTCTGGGAGAGAAAGCTTCCATTTCTAAAGAAATCCCAGAATCTGAAAGTATTTTTGACGTGTAAGTTGCTATAGTTATTTGAGAAGTTATAGGCTTTTTTTGCTCTTCTCGGAAAATCAAAATCTGATCTCATTTTAATTTCTGATTTGATATGTTTTTTTTCTAGCTGTACTTTTAATGACAAATTTACAGCGTGTTAAATCTCTATATCAATCATCTAGAGGAAGTACCTTGGCTTCATAATATGTACGTGACGATGATGCGTGCACAGGAAGTCCAAGGGCTCATTTCAATGCCTTACATTCAACACTTTGCAGTTTTTGTAATAGATGTTTAGGTGCATTGAAGAATATTTCTTGGGCATAAGTTATTTTTGTTCTCATTAAAGATTTACATAGAGTAATCAAAGTAGCTGGATCTTGGCCCCACTTTTCTTTTGAAATAATTTTCAGAAAGTTTAATGTTTTTCTCTCTTTTGTTAATAAATATTCGATATGAACGTTCCATGATAGTTTAGATGTAAAATAAACTCCTAGAAATTTAATCTATCTCTGTTACGTACTTAAGAGGAGTATCATCCCATGTGAAAACAGGCATACTTTCTGGGTTGGATCCACTGTTAAAAAGAATCGTATTTGTTTCTTCGGTTGACAGACTTAATCCATTTTATCTTCATATAATTCACCATCTTGTCTAGTTCTCCCTGATAGATCTTTTTCACGAATTTTTATATCTCGTTGTGAAGTTTTTTCTTTTTTAACGTTACATCCATCCACATGCATAAATCGTCTGCATATTGGACAGAACAACAATTTTTTTTGTTATTTGTTTGGCAGATCATGCATTAATAACGAGAAGAAAAGTGGCGCTAATACTGACCCTTGAGGGATTCCCATTGAAAGTGTTCTACTTGTGGAATATGTTTTCCCTACTCTTGTTCTTATTACCCTATCCATCAGAAAATATCTGACGTAATTTTATATATTTCCTGTCAAACCAATGTTTTTCAAAGTTTGTTCAATAGCTGTAGATGCTACGCTTGATTTTAAGCCTTATTTATGTCAAAAAAGTAGTAAGAACACATTTTCGTCAAGCAAAATATTTTTCTTTTTTTATTTGTTGATTCACTAAAATTTCGGTAGTGGACCAACCTTTCTGGAAACCAGCTTGATTGATTGGTATGATGTTTATATTTTTCGCAGTAATGTACAAGTCTTTTCATAGCAATTCTTTCTGAAAGTTTACATACATGTGAAGTTAATGCAATGGGTCTATAATTCTTAGGATCCTTTGTACATTTTCCTTGCTTATGAATTGGAACAACGATCGACTGTTTCCATATTTTTGGCATATAACACATTGCTTCAACATGTACTAAATGATTTATGAAGAAACTCTACAAAAGTTTCAGGCAAATTTCTTAACATTTGATTAGATATTGCATCTAAACCAATAGACGATTTTCTTAATGGTATGGATCTAATGGCTTCTTTTACTTCTTGGATAGTTACAGGAGCATTGTTATTATTACTATTGTCTGCTGTAGATTCATCCTGTGCTTTAATACTTACTTCTTCTTCTTTCTCCCTGTATATTTGGTCCGTTCTTGTTAGACCTTCAGTGCGGCTTACCTCAGCAAACATGTTTACAAAGGCTTCTGCTTTCTCATCATCAGCACTAGACTTTTGTTATCTATTTTTATAGGGTACTGTGGCGATGTGATGTTATCCATTTTTCATAGCTTTCAGTTCCTCCCACACTTTACCAATATCTTTATGATTTTTAACTTCAGAGTTACAAAATTCATTCCAATGCTGCAACTTTGCATCATCTATGACATCATCTACACTTTCTTTATCTGCCTTTTTCATTTCTTTATGGTTACTTGCTGATCTCTTTTTACAATAAATCTTGAATCTTTCTTTTTTCTTTTTATTGGCTGTTTCACAGTTTGTGTTCCACATATATTTCCATTATGTTTCTTTGTTTTTTTTATCGGGATCGAATAGTCAGCTGCTGCTAAAATATATTTACTAAACGCAGTGTATTGGTCATCTACGTTTTCATTAGCTGAGAACACTATGTCTGTGTGTTGTTAAGATTGATTTGAAAAAGTGACCAATCCGCATTTTTGTAAATATATTTTGGAATAATGTCTTCTGAGATTTCCTGTTCTAATATGTCATTCAGCGATATTATTATTGGAATATGATCTGATCCCAGTGGACTGTCTCCTGTTTCCCACACTGAGTTTACTACAAGTGATGGAGATATAAAGGTTAAATCAATGGCTGAGGGGTTATGGGTTGCTATATCTGAAATGCGAGTAATACTTCCATTGTTTAGCAAGTATAGATTAGAATCAGCTATGTTATCTAATAATCTATTACTTGTAACATAAGAGCAGTCATGGTCCCAAAATGGAGCATATGCGTTAAAATCTCCTCCAATAATCCATTTGTGTCTTTGGTCTTGGAACCCTTTTAGCCATTCTGTATTTGTATTATCAGGTCCTTTTTGAAGATAAACTGAGGCAATGTTCAATATCAAAGAAGAAGTAAATTAACCATTGCTGCACAACATGAAGCCGAAGGGATGTTATTGGATACTGGTGGAGTTCTTTCACAAAAATCCAGGCCTTCACGCACATAGATAGCTGTTTGTATTCGGTCTGCACATTGTTCATAAACTGGGGGGAGGGGGGGAGGGGGGGGGGGGATAGAATCCTGGTAAATGTGGTAGATTACCACTGTTGACATTTAGTGATTGTAATAATAGTACATGAAACTTATTTATCCCCAGATATTGATTCAAGTATGATTTTTATTTTATTTTATTTTTTTTTTGTGCTGTCCCAACCTCTGCGCCACCTCAGAGGCAGTGCACACACGCCGCTCATTCCGACACCCCGTCCACAGCCACAGCCTGGTTGGCCCCGCCGCAGCCCCGGCACCGGCAATCCACAGGGAGCAGTCAATATCAAGTCGTCAAGAGGCAGCCCCACCGGAGGAGACACTGCACTACTGCCGAGTCACTTCGGTGGTGTTCAGTGGTGCCTGTTCTAATCTAACATACGCAGGACCTACCTACTAAGCCCCCTACTGACGACAATCGTTGCTTAGTCGCGGAGCTGGCATGAGTGAGCTCTCCCTCCGGAGGGCGCCACCACGTCCGTCCACGACAGCCCCCATGGACTCGCCGATACCGGTGACCCCGACGGAACCAAACCAAGGCCACAGACGTGGAGAGGACATCGAAATTGAGGTCACCACGAGAGCAGGGCATGAAGGGCCACAAAATTTGAGACTTTTTTTTTTTTTTAATGCTGATCGATGGATGATTAAGATGATGCTACCGATTTCCATTTCGGTCTGAGACTACATGACAGGGCTGTACTCTACGCTTCCTTTCATAAATATATGTCAACCAGGCCAGAGAGATACAGGCACCTGCAGTGGTGGTCAGGAAAATTGAGCAACACTCTCAGAAACGCATCCATTAAGTGGATGAAACTCGACTGTGTGGTCCCAGTCTTCCCAACTGAGTCCACAGCAACTCAACTCTGGGTAGGAGCCGGTCGGGGCAGAAAAACCCACATGACTTCTGATGGAATTCGAACCCACGACCTCCCTGCACGGAGTCCGCGACGCTAACCACTTCGCCACGGTGGCTGGTATGATTCATTTCTTGTTATGGAGCGACAATTCAATTGGAGAAGCTTAATAGTTGGTCTCTTTTTTGTTGTCATAATAAAGATGTATATAATAAGGGATTGACTGATAAATTCCTTTCTAACGTATACTAGCAGGTAAGGACCTGCACGATACCCATAAGACTTAAAACAAGAATTATGAAACATAAATGCAAAAATGCTAAACTAATAGTCTTCAGTAGTGAAATTCAAATTGTCACGTTAACAAGTGAGGTGGAGGTATGTAACTGGGCTCCGCTATATGACTAGATTTCAGTCAATGTAGAGACTTGAAGGAGATGCTCCCGAACATTCAGAGCATTTCATAGCGTTTCCACCAAGGTCCTCTCTCCTCCCGATACAGCATCTGGGGACCGCAACGCCCTGGATGGGGAGGTAGGCGGCGAGATGGCTTCTTGGGCTTTTCCCAAAGGAGGTCTCGAAGATGCCGGCCAAGGTTAGCTGTCAGGATCGATGATCCCCTGGTGGTTGGATGCATCCCATCTCTCCCGTAGTCACAGAAGTTATTGTGTGGTACGAAAAAAAACATTTTTTTGTCAGCCAGCAGTTCTGTACTTACAAGGGCATTGAACAATCCACGTTTAGCATCCAATTCAGCATATTCTACTGCAGTTGCCTGACTCACAACAATGTGTGATGACGGGTGTTTCACTTTGATTTGTTTGACAGTTTTTGTGAAACTTTTGCTGACTGTTTCTGCGTCTTGCGTTTTCAAATCATTGATACCACAGTGAATTACTATTGCGTCTGGTATTTCTGTGTCGTGTGTTGAATCAACTAGTTGAAGACTCCGTTTTTGTGTGGCATATGTTTTCTGTCGTTTGGAGGTAAAAACCCATACGAACGGCCTAGTCTTTTCGTTCGCACACCTTTCAGTACGGAATCAGAGAGTGCGATCACTGAAGGAAAGTCATTGTTCTTTTTCGTCTTCGAGTCTTGGATGACGTTTTGCCTTTTGCGCCATATGCCTTTATGACGTCAGATTTTCTTTTCTTGTCTTCCAGTGTTCCTTTCTTATTGGTTTGCCCCTTCACGCCCATTTTGTTCACAAGTACATTCGATGGAGATGGAGATGGGGATGTTGGAGTGGAACTTGCTACTTCTACACAAGATTTAAGGCCAGGGGTAAAGATTTGGGGTTCTGTTTGTGTCGTAGCCATGACAATGGATGTTACTGGTCTAGCCTGGATAGACTTGAGTTTTTCTATTTCATGCTTTTGTTCGTCCACAGCTCTTTCTAGGGATAGTATTCTGTCACACAGTTTCAATATAGTACTTTTAAGATCACTAACCGCACTGGTGATCACCGTAGCGTGTGTTGTGCCGCTGAAGCTTGACGTATTTGGTCTAACAGTGTCGGAATGCTGTTCAGAAGCGGCAGTTGAGGTGGAAGTGGCGGCATCACTTGCACCGTCACCTGCTTTTCCACAAGCATCCCCAGCTCCTGAGTAACTTTTTTTTTTTCTCTCTCGTCGTTGTCTTCTTTTCCAAAGACTCGTCCGTCTTTTCCCTGGGGTTCTCCTAGTCATTGTAGCGGATGCGCAATAAAAGGTTCACATGGAGAAAAAAAGTTGTCTGCACTCTCCGCCATCTTGGTCACGTGTGTATCTAACTTCCACAGTACTCTATCAAACTCGGTAAATCTAATCTCCCTTCAAACTCTGATACAGCTGAAGCTTTTGTTGACATGTTTGCCAAAAACAGCTGCATGAATAGTTTGACAGAAAAAAAAGATCATATCGGGAATAAGATTATATACATTATATAAGTAGTAGTAAAGACCCTGGGAATAACCACTACCTAAACGCTCCTATAACACTACAAGAAGTTCAAGAATGTCGTAGTAAATTAGGCAGCAAGAACAATCTTCAGTCGGCTTGATGGTATTTCAAATGAAATGCTACGCCACCTACCAGCAAATGTTGTGCAGTTCCTCCCATTTTTTTTTTTTTCCCAAAATGTTGGAATGATGGTAAAATACCTCAGTTATGGAAACATATCATTACTGTTCCTATATAAAACATGGAAAACCTCGCACTGATATAAACAGTCACCGCCCAATCGCCTTAACAACCCATACCTGTAAATTAATAGAACGAATCGTACTAAATAGATTATCTTATTACCGTAAGAAGCATGATGTCATACCGATTAACCAAGCTGGATTTCAAACTGACAGATCCACAGTAGAACACCTAGTCAAACTTACAACTCAAATGAAACAACAATTTGCAAGACGAAAGAACATACTAGTTACATTCTTTGACGTAAAAAAAGCTTATAATCAAGTATGGCATAGTAGACTATTATACAAATTGAAAACTGTTGGAATTAACAGTAACATGTATAATTATATTCAAGAATACTTAGAAAATATATCAATTCAAAACAAAAAATAGAACATACTTATTCAAATTCGAGAACATTTAAGATGAGACTGCCACAAGGTTCAGCATATCTCCTATCTTATTCAACATTTTAAAGGCAGATTTACCTAAAGGTTTATCGAAAGGCACAGAGTTAGCTCAATTTGCTGATGATATATGCCTTTGGATGGGAGTAACCATGAAACGAATAACCCCTTCGAGGTCGCTGAACTACATAAAAACTTTATTCCAACGAGAACTCAATAAAAAAAATGCATTTTTACAACAAGACGGGCTCGCATTTTCTTTAGAAAAAAAAAAAACACATCTAATGCTTTTCAATTCTGGGTATGACCCAGAAAAGCTTCCAGTTTTTACTTTAGATGGCATTGAAATAGAATATGTTAAATCAGTACAATTCCTAGGTATAATCTTGACTTCAAAACTGTCATGGAACCTGCATATTGACCACATATTAAATAAAGCACGGAAAAGTTTAAGATTATAAAGAAGCAACCATGGGGCCAAGATGCTTCGACTTTAATACCTCTATCAACCGCTCTTGTGCGATCTAGGTTAACCTATGCTCAGGAAGTATTTTTTCAGCCACCACAACATCTGTTAAATAAACTGCAGAGCATTGATTGCAAGGCTTACAAACTTGCTCTTGGTGTTCCCATACATACATCCAACTTAGGAACATACAATGAAACTGGAGTTCTACCTCTCAGCGAGGTTCGAAAAGTAGCTGCGTCGAAGTTCGTTCTGACGAGTTTTACACAGAAAAAATTCTGTTCAAAAGAAGTTTGTTAAATTCTGAAAAAAAAATTTTGGAAAATGAGCTAGAGAAATACAATCTACAAAATCAATCTACTCGTATACTTCTAACCTTATCAGAGATTCCAACATAAATAGAAATGAAATCGCTGTTAAGCCATCCTTTTCACCAGTACCAAGATGGGAACAAACGAAGGAGTCCTTTGATACGATTCACTCAGATTTGTCAAAAAGAGATTCACCCAGCATACTAAAAATTCCAGTATGCCTACACCTGGAAAATCAGTACAAGAACCACCTAAAATTTTCCACAGACGGCTCAATGCTAGAAGACAGTAGGACAGGGGCAGCTTTTGTAACACCTGACTTAAACCTGGAGAAAATGTACCATCTTGGCAGAAATTTTTCGATTTTTAGTGCCGAGCTAGCCGCCATCCTAATGTCCTTAAATTATATTCTTTATCTCCATCTGAATGTCAGTCACGTACTAGTATGTACTTATTCTAGATCTGCTCTTGAAGCAATCCGGTCTTCAAATTCAAAAATCCGTTTGGAGATAATAACAGAAATAAATCATGTTATACATCTTTTATACGATAAAGCACAGCTAGTTAGTTTTTGCTGGGTCCCCTCTCCTTGTGGCATTTCAGCAAATGAGAGAGTCGATCAGGCTGCAAGAAAGGCAGCTCGAAATATTGAGGGTTCAATTCCCCTTAATATTCCTTTGGATTTAACAGAATGCAATATTCTTAAACAAAACATCGGATGAAAGCTTCAGGAACTTGATAATGAACTCGGATACTCAGTATTATCAGAGTTGTGTAAATTTTGTGGCAAAATCAACTCGAAAACCTCGTCAAACAATCACCCTGCTTCTCTGCCTAGAGAGATTAGAAGTTTACTGCACAGAATGCGGTTAAATTCCCTTCCTACGAAGTTCTGTAGAAATATTAGATGTATGTGTGGAGAAACACTCAGAGTAGGACATCTGTTAATCAATTGTCCAAGAGCAAGCGAATTTTATCGTATGTCGGGCGTCTGTAGTTTATCTGACGGATCCAGTCCGTCATCTGTGTCCAAGATTTTGAATGACTACTCTTTTCTTTTCTCAGTTTGTAAATGTTTGTTAAACAGCCCAGTGGGCATTTACCTTTGATGTTCTATCCTTTAATATTCGATTGTTAATTACTTATCATTACTTACAGTACTCTTGCTGCTATGCTACACTCAGCTTGAAACGTACTTGCCTAACTCCGGATAAATTGACACATTTACATACAAGCGCGTGCGTGCGCGCGCGCGCGCACACACACACACGCGCGCGCGCGCACACACACGCACACACACACACGCACGCACGCACGCACACACACACACACACACACGCGCTCACACAAAAACTCGGATCCACACTTTGTCCCTCTATCTGGCCATCTCCAATCTCAACTCATATCATAAGAAATGTTTATTCATGCAAACCATTTTCAAGAAACAACCACACAGTCAATACGCACATTTCATATACTTCAACACATCGTCTGATATCACATTTAGTGGAAGGACGTTTAAACTGAAGAAGAAGAAGAAGAACACACACACACACACACACACACACACACACACACACACACACACACACACACACACACACACACACACACTCACTCACTCACTCACTCACTCTCCCCCACACATTCACAGACCAACGCTTGCACACTCATGTCCATGGACACTCTAATTAACATGATAGCATCACCCCACTGATGAACACACACCAGCGCACACACGTCTACCGTATACGCTGGGGACCCTGAGAGATTCAAAGTCTTATCTCAGTTTACTTGCGTTTCATCTTTTGTGTCTGTTGTTGGAAAGGCTCAGTATGAGTTTGCCCCAGTCTCTAGGAGTCTTTGCAATGTTGGCCTTGAAATTATTCCAATGCTGGTTTGGTTGGTGATGTTTCTTGCTCTTCCATTACGTCTGGATGTGCGGCCACTTCCTGTCTTCATGTTTACATCTAAAAGATAGTCTATGCTATAGTGGCTTTGCTCTTGTTTGCCTAAGTGATTCTTCAGATTTCTTATCACATCAGATCGGCCAAGCAGTAATCCAGTTCTTCTTGTTGCCTTGCCAGTCAGCGTGTCTGCTCTCTCTCGATTCCTTTAACTCCAGCATGTCCAGAGCAGTACATCCATACGTGTCTCTCCAATGGAAGGCTGCACATTAGTTTATTCCAAGCAGGGCTTCCCATTCCACTTTTCACTTTCTGAAGTAGGTTTATGGAGTCAGTCAGTATAATGGCTTGTTGAGTTTGAAACTGGCTTATGGATGCAAGCCAGTGGAGTGTTTGTGTCACTGTTTCTACCTCCATTGTTAGACTTGAAGTTGTTAAAATGTGCGCACCATTGTCTTCCTGAATGGTTCGGCCATTTTGCCTCACTGTGTATCCCCACCCTGACTTACCTTTGGTGACATAACCGTCAGTGTATATCAAAATATCATCTTTTGAGCAAAGGCATTCTATCAGCATCCGAATTTCTGCGTTGGTTTTGCCTTCTGGCCATTCTCGACAATGTTTTCCAAGTTCTGGATCGATGGCAATCTGGTAGAGGTGCTTCAAGTGGTCTGGATATTTTTCTCCCATTCTTTGGTTTCTTTTACTTCTGCTAACTGGCGCACAAGCTGTATACTGTCTTCTGCCTGCCCCATCCATGATTTTCCACGTCCTAGCCGAGTGTGCTTTTGTTTCCTGGACCGCCACGTGAAGTGGGTTTTGGGTATTTTAAGGGCTCTGAAATATGTCTTCACCTGTTCCAGCTTGTGTCTTGTCTGCATTGAAGGAAGGTCAAGCAGGTATTGCATGGATTGAACTGGTGTGTCCTTTGTGGTTCACAGGATCAATCTCATTGCTTCGTTTTGAATTCTTTCTAATTTGAGAAGCTTGCTGTTGGACAGTGTTGTAAGCCCTAATCCATAATCTATCACACTGAGTACAAGTGCATGATACAGTCGGTAGAGATGGCGCTGTTCAATGCCTTTAGCTGCCATTGCTTTCCTGGCAGATAGGCATTTTTTGCATTTAAGAACACTATTCTCAACAAGCTTTCTAAAGGATAGCATTCTGTCAAAGCCTACACCCAAATAGCATAGTTTGTTAGTTGATTCAGTTGGTATTCCATTGAAGGAAACTGGTGAGGGTACTTGTCCTGTCTTGTTGTTGAGAGTGCAGACTAATGTCTGGGCTTTTGTAGGGTTGATGGACGATCCATTTTCTTCACACCACTGAGCAATGTTACTCAACTGTTGCTGAACTGCTTTCGTTCTTTCTTCAGCATTCTTTTATGTTGTGTAATCAGGCCGTCATCTGCAAATCACTCAAGCAATTCCGTTTCTGTTGAGGTCTGCTAGGCCTTTGTTGTAAACATTGTACAAAAGGGGGGAAAGGAGAACCTTGAGGTAATTCCATAGAAAGTTTATGAGGCTCAGAAGTTCAATCTCCAAATCCCAAGGTGATGATTTGCTTCCGAAGTCAAGGAGTAGTTCCATGAGAAGCGAGGATTTTGTTGTATGCATCTTCCAGATCTATTACAACAGCTAGTGTTTCTTCCTTTCTTTGGAATCCTTCGTACACTTCAGAGGCAAAAGAGGCCGCATTTTCCCATTGTACTTTTACCTGTTCTGTAGCCTCCTTGATTTGATGGGAGGATTTGTCGGCTTTCAAGATCTCTCGCGAGTTTTCTTGCTACGATTCGTTACATGAGCTTCACTGCTATATTTTGCACAGTGAGTGCAGTAGCCATTTAGCTGATGATGATCTTTTCCTGGCTTGGTAGAGCTTTCAGGTAGCTGTGTGTCCCAGTCTTCTGGGACATGGCCTTTATCAAAACTTTCCTGGTAGAGACTGAAGAGTTTGGCTCTCTCGTCTTCTGACAGATGTTTGATATCTGCATACCGTACTTTGTCTGGCCCTGGAGCACTATCCTTAGTGCATCTAGCTATTGCGTCATCCAATCAGATTCTGCGATTTCATCATCAATTCCAGTCTGAGCTAGGTGTTGGTTTAACTTGGTCACTTTTTTCCCCTTTCCTCCAGATTTCTTCAGCTACTCTTTGAAATTGTTCAGTGTTCTGATTCATGTCTGTTTTAATAGCTAGATCAGGGGAGGTTTTCTTCTTTCTCTCTCTGCCAAATTCTTACAAACTTGCGTTTCTCTTTTCAGGCTGTTTCTGTGTCTGTTTTCCACCAAAGGGGTTGGACGATTTGTTTGGTTGTAGCATTGTTTCTTTTGCATCTTCTACTCCTTAGGCGTGTGGATACGTCCTGGTGTCAACGAACCAGACTCCCAGCTATGGGTCAAATAACTTCACTGCCTTGTGGACATCTTCAGAGATGCAAAGGCTAAGGGAGTAAACCCTGAAAGAAAATCTGGGGTGGAGCCCCTAAGGTGGTTGGTCGACACACCATAACACCATCCAGAAACTCCTGCAGGTGCACTGGTGCCATATTGTACTGGCTAGTCCTTTCTCCTGGATCCTGACGGCAAGGCCGAAAAGGGGATTCTGGCAATTGAGCACCCCAGTATCTTCACACACTTCGCCCAGGCCTGTGCTCTGGAGATGACACTCCAGTACCACCGTCCCAGCGACAGAAGCATCACGGGAGACAGCAGGTACGGGTTATCCGCCAAAAGTGTACTGGGGTAAGCTTTACCGCTACTGGCTGTCTCCGACAGTCGGAGGGACCATCGCATTCCACTGGTCAGCTATCACCCGCCTCAGGCGGGGCAGCCCCCCAGCCAGTAGGTGTTGACCCGCCACATTCTGCTGCTTCAATGGGTGCTAGGACTGTGGCGGGTCAGCGACCTACAGCAAATTGACGACGCCATGAAAAGAGCCAACATCGACATTGTGCTGAAAAGGTTCTACATTGACATCGTCATATTGCAAGAGACTACGCTCCCTTGCAATGGCAGCCTCAGGGAGAGAAGGACTACATGTTTCTGGCAAGGACTGGAGCCAGAGGAGCACCGGCTCAGTTGAACCACCTTCCAAATGGTCACAATTGACAAAGTTCGGAGACGGGAGCCAGATCACAGAGTCAGTTCACACCCACCCAATGAACACACGAGATGAAGTTTACCAATAACAACACAATTTATTCACACCAAGACACATCTACTTTCGACCAAGGGGAACTGAAGGAACCTAACAAAATAGAATGAACACAGACAAGACGATCGAAAGAGGCGGGTATAGACGAAACGAAGCCTAACAGAAGCTAACTATCCTAATAAGGACGGAATCCCTCCAAGAATGGTTATGCCAAGGCCACCCTAAATTCACCTTGCCACCTTGCCCCCCCCCCCCCCCCCCCCCAAAAAAAAAAAAAAAAAAAAAAAAAAAAAAGAGAGACAGAGACATTTCAAGCATATGGGTTATGGCAGGATACAGGTGAGAGCAGAAAAAAAAACCAAACAAACAAAAAAATAAGTAAATCTATGTCTTTGTTTGTACTGGACTAGGCTCCCTGACTCAGTCTCTCCCCCGACGAGGCATAATAAGAGTTGTACTCAGCTGAACGGGCTGGACATCTTTCGTGACAGTCACAGTGTCCTCTTACTGCTTCCCCATACAACTGAGAGTCCTCAGGAAGTCCTTAGCGACGACCCGGGCGTCCAGCGACCTGCTAGAGAGGGGGTCCTGAAGAGGCCATCTGCTGGGAAGTAGCAGGCGTGGAACGGCTTGTCTGACGATCCGCTGGTGGTAGATCCCGAAGATGCCGTTGCCGGGAAGCACCAGGGGCGAGGTTCCCTTCCAGGCCAACTCCCAGCTATCTTTCGGGAAACGGATCAGGGTCCCCTCTACCTCCTCGAGAAACAAAGAGCGAGGAAGAGAAATCCAGAAAGGAGAAGAACCCTGTGGTAAAGGGCTAAGTATTTTTGACTGGTAAGTCCATTCGGGAACGTATTTTTCACCGTCCGTCATGTTGTTGGGGGGAGGACGAGGGACAACCAGCACAACAGTAATGCTCAGTTACAAGTAAATGAGACTCCAGCGCCATTTACAATATACATTATTTCCTAACACTTAAAGGACCTATACATTAACAGTCATAATGATAATGTTTCACTTTACTTGACATTATCTTTACACCCTGGACTGAATTCAACTTTGGCAAATAACGATCTTGAGTTCTTGACAGGTCTATGCACAAAATTTTTTTTTTTTTTAAAACAAAAATGTTAAGTTAAACCATAAACTGACTCGCTTAGGAATGTGAATGATCGTCGTTGCGTTTAAGCAACACCAAATCACAACTTTACAAATGAACCTTCAATTAAAGACAACCAACAATTTCTCACTCTCCTCACATTTTCACCAACAATGAACTAGACAAGACGAGGAGCGCGCATATGGGGGCGTAAAGGGGCAGTATCCCCCCTTCCTACTTGGAAACCTTACCACCGGCAGTCCACTGAAATCGTCGTGCTGCTCGACTTGTATACGTCTCGCGCAAACGAACAAAATTAATATTGCGAATATAAACGAAGTATATATTCAACCGTAAGGGGAGAAAACTCTTCACTGGTCAACCGAATAAGCGATTTCACTTCTTGGTCATTACAGAAGGAAAACAATACAAACGTGCCGAATTGCCGTCCGGAACTCCGACAATAATACAATAAATATTAGGTAAAGTTACCCTATAGGCCTCTGGAAATAAAGATCCTTTAACGTTTACGCCCCCACATTCTGCTCTTTGCCTGAGGATCTGGATGAGTTCTATGAAGAGCCGGAAGCCAAGATCAGAGAGGTACCTGCAGAGGAACACCTGATCTTGCTCGGAGACTCCAATGCCTTAATTGGTGCAGACTACAGCTCCTCGCGTCACTGCATCAGCAAGCTTTCAAGAATTAAGGAGATGTCCTCCAACATTCTGACGATGTGAATTGTACGGTTTGGATTTATTGCGTTTTT
>JADBJO010003214.1:147500-180000 GCA_016801955.1 Conus betulinus
GTACACACTTCAAAAAAATTCAGTACCCGAAATTTAAAAATCATAACGATAGCATTTCTATTTCAAAATAAATGTCAACAAAATACACACACACACACCACACACACACACACACACACACACACACAGGCAAGAGTGTGCGCCTGCGCAACTCTGTTCATAATCATTCAGCTTTTCAGGCTATGATAATTTCAATATTCTTTATACACAGGCATATGAGACACTTACTGATGGCCAAAGAAAATGTGGATGAAGAACATTAGAACAAATCGTGCGATCGTTTATTTCTTAAAATGGTTCACATCAATAAAAAATATTTCCTTACATTTGAGCTTGTAAACGGGGAGCTTACATTGTGTTGCCGTCATACCCTCCCCTTAAAGGAGTCTGTTTTGGTCCAAAACTGACTTGAGGTCAAAACTGAGCGGAAAACTGTCAGACATCTGTAAATCACTGCATCAGGGCTACATTGTGAGCAACGTTTTATGGTCTTCTGTGATATGATGTTTGATGTCTGATCGGCCCATGATATTTTTTCAGGTTTCTGAAAACTCCCATACAAAGTTTATCCCGGCCCATTCTGCATTCGACAAGATCTAATAACGCTGTAAGGCAACTCTTAAGACGATGCCCATCCAGATGGGGCATATTCAAATCATGGCTGTGCCAGAAAGAATTCTGACAACAGGAAGGCATTTAGGAGTTGTGACGTGGGCATGGCTTATCTCCCTTACCGTTTCAGGCGCAGAAACACTTTTGAAAGGGATTTCTTCTCTGACCGGCATCTATTGTTAAGCTTTTGCTAAAGTTTCTTCTTCTTTTCGTTACCCCGCGGTATTGGTTCACGGACTACTTTTGTCCGATTGCATTGAGCACTGTTCATTAAATGGGCAACGCTTAAACAAATCGTTTGTTTGAGTTCTTAATGGATACGTTATGTACAGTATCAATGAATACAAGTAAGCTGAAGTCACAAATAAACACAGAATGTTTTTTAATGCATCAGAGTACAAAAGTTCAAAATAGTGAGAACGGATTTTCGTTATGTGAAAAAAATGACACAGAACGATTTTCTTTCCAGAGGGGACGGATTACAGAATAGGCGAGGCCACATTCATCTCTAAACCTGTTGATAGTCATTCAGAGCTGCAGAAACAACGGTAAGGAATGTTGGCGATTTTTTTAACCTATATTGCAGCAATAAACGATTTACTACAAATGCGTTTGTATCAACAGTAATAACACCACAAAAGAAAGGTTCCTTTCTTTATTCAATGAATGTTTTTCCTCTTCCATTTTCATAGAAGTAGTGCATTTTGATCTTGGGAAAACTGAACTGTTTCCAACAATAAGCTCGATGTTCTGGCTCATCGGCCTCGTGATACAGTTGAGACAGAACTGGTCAGTGAGACAGTCATTCTTTTGGGCCTACATGAGATGTGGAGACTAATTTACCATGATTCTTTCATTATCGGGCGCATGAGGTATGCTTTTTTTACTGACAAGATTTGGCTTCTTGATGTTCACGTGAACATTGTGTAGTTCCAAATAAGTATAATGAAGCTATCGTCGTGTAGTTCACCAATGTTGAATCACTTGTTTACGTGGACTGTGGGATTGACTTGTCGACAATATATTACTTATTGTCGAGAAAATTAATATTTGTTGAGGGATAACATAAAAAAAAATGAAACAAAATGATCGTGCAACAAAGGCAAAGAAAAACGTATAAAGAAAAAGACGTATAAACATTGATAAATTGACAAACCCATGTGTAGTCAGTCAAAGAAGGGTGCAAGCATCAATTGAAAAACAAAGCGTGAAAACTGTCGTTTCCACGAGAAGACAAACCAGAATCATAGCTATGTGAAAGCATGAAACGTCTTAAAGACATAACAAAAGCCCTTTAGCTATTACAAATAACCCAGCTCCTGGACACGGTGGATTATTCATGGATTCATGCTTTGCTGAAATAAAATCACATACCATAATAAATGAAAATAAAGATACCATCATAATTTCATTAACCCTATGAAAAAGGTAACTCGTCAGTTATCTTAAAAGGAAGAATGTTGTTTTAGTACACGAAGTATAGAGTTGGATGAAAGACATTTTAAAAACGAAACACGGAATACCAGTTACACGAACGAATACTGATTGCAAAGCACTGACGAAAGCCTTATCTTCCAGCCCACGCCTCCCCCCACCCCCCTCCTCCTCCCCTCCTCCGTCCCCCAAGGAAGAAAAACTGCTTAGAATTATACATTTTTTTTTCTAAAAATCAAGGTGTAAGTTGGTTATATCAAAGAGAGAGGCAGTGCAAGGATTGTAATGACCATAGTTTGTACTTTGATTCCCAAACGGAACAGGAAAAGCTGGCATCAGATTATTTCAGAAATTTTGATCAAGACGTTGAAATGCTCTTGTGACAGCCTTTTGAATCACTCAGGTTTTGAGTACAGTTTAGAAAACAGGTAATTATAGTAACGAATGGCACGGGAACAGCATTAATCAGGATGGATAGATCTTAAAATCAATGCAAGTCGAATGTGGTCCGAGGCAAGGGTGCCTCTTTCTCCCTAGGCCTTCATTCTTGCAGCAGAACCACGAGCCATTAAAGATGGAGAAAAGTAGAATGGCTGAAACAACAGTACTCTGCAATACAAAAACGGAATAAGAATTAAAACAGTAAAACACAAGATACTATCCTTTTTCTCATAGAGTAAGAGGATATCTTCACATCGTTACAGTTTTGCAAGCCTTCCAAAGCCAAACCAGTACAGGGTAAAACAATTTTAATCAGACATTTTCATTGGAATGAAATATCCCATACTTAACAACTAAAACAATCCAGACACGTGGAATGTGTTTTCAAATGAACCAGTAGCCACACTCGCATTTAAGATACTTGGCAACACAGATAACAGAGTGTAGAAAGCCTAGTTATGGAAGAGAGTAAAATGAATCTAAGTGTATGTATGATTGATTGTCACCGATTTATTTTTTATTCAGTTAGATTCATTTGTTAAGCCGGGCATTTCAATTGTAATGACAAAGAAACGATAGTGACAGAGTAGAGTCAGAAAAAAAAAAGAAGAAGAAAAACAACGAAAACTGATTTTAAAGACGGGGCGGTATAGAAGTGATAGATATGCTAGAAAACAAGGGGGAACCCCAACTAAGTGTTACTCTTTTGGACAATGTGTGCAGTTACGGACACAAGATGTAGGGATATTTCTGTATGACATTTCACAAAGATTGCAACAGAAAATGGAAAATTAGATTTCAGTGAAAACTCTAGTCGTTCTCAATTAATACCCCCCCCCCCTCCCCCACTCTCCCAAAAAGAAAACAAAATCTGCAATGAGCTGCTATGTAATATGCACTTCTTTTCTTTGCCAATTGCAAAAGATCAAGCATTTAAAGATTCAGAGATATTTGAAACAAAACAGGGACGCGTTTTTTGTTTGTTTGTTTGTTTGTTTGTTTTTTAATTACACGAAGTGTGGGGAATCTAGAGAGAAGAGCACATATGTTCTTTTAGTTGAACATGGTCTCCTAGTATATGTTTTGCCAAAGCGTTCGAATAGATTGATCCAAAATGAGAACATGAAATTGCAAAACGAAGAACAATCCAGTTGAGAAGCAAATCAAATGCATAGGAAACCTTAAAAATCATCAAAAATGTAGGATATAAAATAAATGACCCAGCAGAAAATGCATATGTGAATTTGGAAAAGAAAGTTTGGCTTTGAATGGGCTGAGGAAACTTGGTTATATCCAAATGACAAAGTCAAATTCTCCGTAATATGTACAGTAGAGTAAAGCTCCGGGAGGAAATGTTTGACAGCAGATCTTCAGAGATAAAAACCCCCTCAGGAACGTGATTCATACCTGAACCCCTAACGCTCTAAGGAGGCTAGGCGCATCTTGCTCTATGATTCCAAGATGCCCTTCTGCTGTCAGAATTTGTCTAGTCCTAGCATTGCTGGGATTCAAAATAACAAATTGTGCATGGGTTGGGGATCTCAAGTTGTAAACATCCATAAACAGATACCTGACAAATTTCACTATCAGTGATCTGGTCTAATGTTGAGAAATTTGACTTTACAAAGTTCATTTTTTGTTCCGTCGTAACCAGATCAAGTTGGAACTTTTCAGCTGCCTCTGTCGTCGCGTTTAGGAAGTTTTGTTTAAGAGTTACTGTCCTGCTTCATGAATTGATACAACAAAGGATGATGAGGGTACAGATATCACGGTTCCAACTTTTATCGCGTGGACTCTGGCTTGAAAGCAAGATTCCTAAAACTTCCAGCTGGACTGGGATACTTTTCAGACTTGTAGATGTGAGTTTTTCCCATGCTTCTGTCATATGGCACAATCAGAATCAGTTGTTTCGATGCCCTGAGTAAAATGTTATATCCGGTCTCGTGCAACCCTTCCTAGTAATCCGTGTATAAACGTTTTAAGGTATAATAACTGCAGGCGGGAGACAAAACACGAAACAAATGTTGAAGTACTGTGATGCCAGATGAACATAACATCACAGCTATTAACCTTGATCTTTTGGTCTTCGTGGCGCAGGACGACACAAACAAAGACACAAACAACGAACATAAACATGTGGTGGCGATAACAAGTACAGCTAAACGAGTTTTAATGACAAAGAAAAAGGGTGGAAGGAAATGGCGCTAGGCGGGAGTGGGGGTGGGGATGGGGGAGTAAGGGAAGCTTTAGTGGAAAATATAACATGGAATGCTGAAAGTAATGAGAATTATGGAGTAAAGAATTCTGAACAGAACCGTTCGTTCATGCCTGAGCACGGTCGGCTATCCACTCCTGAATGAAAATTCTTCAGTGGAAAAGGACAGGACAGACCCTCAAAGTGGTCAGCTGGAACTTGTGCTCAAGCCTGCTCGGCAGCAGCAATAGCTGTATACTCTCAAGTATTATTGTAGATTCACATGTAAAATTAAATAGGTTAATCCCGGATTGAATGTGAAATTACACAAAGATATGCCCCTTTAAAATAAAGATTTAAAAAAAAAAAAAAAAAAAAAAAAAAAAAAGAACGGAGTATGGTGGTTGACCTCCAAGCTGACTATCATGCTGACCCTGGGTCATTGTATTCTTCAATACAATTTGTCTATTTATGCAAATTTAAACTAATAACGAGAGCATCCAAGTTAGGATTCTAAAAATCAGTTCAATATATGCATTTGCTATTGTTGATGTATGCCTCTCCCCTTTCCCTCTTCATCCTCACTCGTCTTCCTCACACGCGCACACACATATGCGTGCGCGCCCACGCACACACTATGACTAACGAGCGCCATTTTCCAGGCGAAGAAAAAACCGTTGAGCAACGCTTGCATCAAGAAAATCGGGCGGAGGGGAGGGCGAGAGATATGGGGTAAACGTTTGGGTCTGTCAGACTCATGTTCGAGCAACGTCAGCACGCAAGCAGACAGACTGAGATAGTGGAAGTATGTTCTGAACAAACCGGCTGTAAGTGTGGACATAAGGACATTTTCGATAGATTAAGTCATTATGTGGAAAATGAGCATGTCCAGAGGGTCATGGGTTCGATCCCAGCCATGACTTGTCCTAAGATGAAATAAAAGGAGCAGCAGAGAGACATCCGGAGTCATGAACCGGGTGTGCCCCCCTCCCACCCACCCACCCACACACTGGAAGGGGCTTCTCTTCTGAGGACTCTCTTCTGCCACGGTCTCCACGAGTTTCTTTCTACTTCACATTTTGATTTTAAAAAAAAAAAAAAAAAACCTCCACACCTTCCCTAAACGATTTGCTTCACTCTGAATTACACTATGTAATCAGATTAGGAACCCGGACGATGCTGTAAACTTTTCAATAGGTAGGCCTACCTTCAATTCAATATATGGTAAGCATGCACCGTTTGTAGTAGATAGAATGAAACGTTATAAAAACCCGCCATGGTTAACAAAGGCAAAGCCAATGAGAGACACAAAAGAGATCATATACTGATGTCAAAGGAGAAAGTGTCATTTAGCAGATAGAGATACAAAGTACCTTCCGTGAAGCAAAAAGCAAAGAAACAATATTTTAATAATTTAGTATCGCTTCTCACCATTGGATTTTTGGAAAGCTATCAACCTCTTCACTGACAGTAACTCAAAAGTACAAAATCCATTGAAAGAATTATAATTGGAAAATTGCACTTGCACGCTATAAGTACTACAAAGGATATGATTGTGAACGATAACATATGACAATGATCGACAAGCATTAGAAAAACAATGTCATCGCAAAAAAAAGTTCATGTTTTGACCTACCACAATTGTTATTACACGAAATATTCAATGGTTATGACTTTTTCGCGAAAGCTTCTGCTCTGTTGCCTCCCTTTTTTTTTAAATTTCAAGAACACGTTTATAATCCATGAATTGATAAAAACACATTCTCTTACAATTTAAACCAGCGGAAGTTATACATTTACTTAAATATTGCGATCCAGCCCATCTCTCAAGCTATAGGTCTAACTCTATATCGTCCCTTTTGTTAGAACCTCTTTAAAAACATGTTTAAACATATTGCATTCTCATCTGAAATACTACGATCTCATTCAAGAAAATAGATAACGTTTTCGAGAAAATCACTCTAGTCACACTTCTCGTGTACAACGTATCGATAAATGTCTTACAAATATTAACAATAATGACCTTATTGTAATTGTGTTTGTAGATTTTGCAAAAGCACTTGACGGTATCGACCACTAACTTCTTATCTAAGAAGAAAAGGTTATGTGTTTACAAGTATTGAATCAAGCGTTGAAACATACTACCTTTTTTTTTAAAAACTAATCTTCAACAGCATGCTGAAATTAATCCCAAATAATCAAAGTTACTTCCTTTAATATTTGCTGTCCCTCTAGATCAGTACTGGGGCCCCTGCTCTTTTCTACGTATATAAACGAGTTGCCATTATGTGTACGGCGTTGTTGCTGATGATGATGCCTCATTACAATCACGCAGTAGTAACCTTTCTGAACTGATAAGTAGCCTGCAGACAAATATCAACAAGTTGATTACACGGGTACAAATCAGTCCTTCAATGCTAGTAAAGCAAAATGCATATATATCACTACACGACGAAAGTGGCGGAAGATAAGTTCCTCATTCGCACCATTATAGGCCCAAGGAGGCCCTTGAAGAGGTCACATTGCCTAAAGTCTTAGAAGTTATCACTGACAATGACTTTTCTTGGTTGTTCCAGATTGCTGATCTTGGAAAAGGTATTTCAAAAAAGAAAAAAGAAAAGAGAAATAAATCAACTTGCCATAAATTAAATGAAAAGATTCTAAACCTTTAATCCAGGGAGACATTCTTCTAAGCACATTATCCTTTCTCTTACCAATTATGCATCCACTTTATAGGATAATGCTAGTAATCTAATTTGAAACAAGAAAATGGTTTTTAAAACAAGAAAATCGTTTACATAAAAGGGCCTTTAAATTAATTAATCTGAAATGTGGCTTGACATGGAATGATTATAAAACTCTATATAGTCTTCCATTTAAAAACATACTCTGCTTCAACAAATGTAGTATGTACAATATAATGAATGGATCAGCTCCAAAGAAAATCACCAAAGAAATCACCAAAAGCATTGTCATCAACAGAAATAGACATGCACACAAAAACTGCCTTTTCCGAGTTCCAGAAGTAATCTTTATAGATCACGTTTATTATACTCTTGGGAAGATTGCATAGGACACATCTTTAAAATCATTTCTGTCGAAACAGGCACTTAGAAAAAAAATCCCTAAAAAAAAAGCATTTGATGGAGAGACACACCGCAACAATTAAGGGACACTTCTATAATGCAATTCCTTTTGTCTCTCTCTCTCTCTCTCTCTCTCTCTCTCTCTCTCTCTCTCTCTCTCTCTCTCTCTTATTGCTTTTGCAATTGATGTACTAATGTAACCATAAGATAATGTTCACAATTGCATGGTGGAAGTTGGGATATAACAAAAAGCTTGACGACTCATTCCTCAACCCTCAATAAAGGTAATTTTGACTTGACTTTACAGACAGGCTGGAGAGACTTTTTCATTTACACTCACTACATATTTTACACTGCTTACATGCAGTTCTTTTTTTCTTCACCGTGGTTTTATATAAACTTAGAATACAAAAGCGTTTTCAATGCAAAATATTGGCCACATCCACATGGACCCCACAAACTTTTTCCAAGTTGGTCTCGGACAGTGCCACAAGCAACTCTTCTGGTGAACAAAGTAGCCTTGTCCTCACAGACATGTTCATGGCTCTGTGGCTCAAAAATGCAAACAAAAAGTTCTCCTTGATCTCAAGTCGAATTTAAAATCTTATTTTGTGCCTTTATCACTCTTACTTAAAAAAGGGTACCGTTGTACCTTGATTTACTGGGGGAAAGCCTCTAAAGGTTTGCTGTGCTTATCATTTGCCAGTCTTGACCTTTACATAAATCAGGGGCTGGAATAGCTCATTCAATAGATCTCCAGACTCGTGATCCTGGTGATCCCGTGGTTTCCGGTTCGAATCTCCGCTGGGGCATTTTTGGACAAGAGGATTTTTTGTCTCAGACTTAGCTTACCTGGCCTTAAAACAGCTTTGAATGACATTATAAAGCATGGTTACATGTATTAACAGACACATAAGTTCTTGCGAAGACGTAACACGCCATCACCAACTTAGAGAAGAGAACGCCAGTTTGGCTGTTGGTAAGGATGGCACGTATAGATATAGCATGCACCGAAAAAGAATGAAAATGTGAGTGAAAAACTGATTGAATTATTTCACTGATTGATTGTTGCAGAAACTTTGGTATTGTACTTTAATAAATTATTTTGGTTGTTCGCTCAGTACACATACTGGACAGTCCCAATTTTCGTCAGTTTGTTTCGGCTGTTATTTTTGCTACTGGTTTTTATATCCATGTTGCTGGAGTGGCTCTTGCTGTTCACTCTTACCTGTGATGTTGTGAAACAGCGCATTGGTGTTTGTGGTGGACAGGTGGGGAAAGTACAGAAGTCTTCATCACTCTGGTCATGACAATCCTGGCGATTATCGCACACCAAGGTGTACGGCACGTGCTGCACGCCATTGTCACACAGAAACGAAGGAGGAAGCGACGTCAATGGTGCAGGACACCATGATTGAGATGGAACGCCATTCTCGTCCAGATTTCCGTCCCCCTTTGCCCAACAGCTACTGTATAAATCACAGGCAAGGAACTGGTGGGCCACGTGCCCTTCACGACAAACCACATGCGCGAGAACGCTTTCATTTGCGCGTTTGATTTATCGTGGGAAATCTTATCTCACTTCTCGGTTTGCTGTCGCCATGTTGTTCACACAGGAAATGGGCACTTTGGTTTTGAAAGCATTTGATTTCCAGATCCATGGTTGGGTTAGGGGCGTCCAGGATCATGCCACAATAGGTAAGCTTGCGGACGCAATAAATCGCATCATATGCAATTGATCCATCTGTCCATTGCAACATTTCACCGTAGCTGATATTCATGGAAAGACACATCAAAAGCAAAAGTTTGTTTCGACATAAATCAAGTTGATTCTCTCTCTCTCTCTCTCTCTCTCTCTCTCTCTCTCTCTCTCTCTCTCTCTCTCTCTCACGAACACATACGCACTTAACGTGAGCATATTGAATACTTTACTGTTGATAGCTCACACACATGGGACAAGATTCTTTCATACGTACTATAGGGCTAATCCCTTTTCAACAGAGGGAATGAAGCATGACCCAGACAAAAGAGGTCGTTTATATGGCAGACAAAATAAACAGCTTAAAGGAATTATTAGAACCATATAAAAGAACTAAATCTAAGGAAATCATAACGCAATTAAAATTAGGAATGGTTGCTATCCTAAGTTCATAAAGTGCCGTTTATGCATTGCCCTGAAAAACTGCGCAGTTCCATAAATGCGTTTTGCGCATAGCGCTGTGACATAGTGCTGTACTGTCGCCAAGCAAAGCTGAAACTACCACTGAAATCCATCCAGGAGGAACACAAAGCAGCGAAGATCAGACTTCAAAGCATGCTGGAGGACTTAGGAGACAAGGTGGTAGAAGCAATCAAGCCCCAGCAGAAGACTGGTAGAAAATGAAATTTCAAGAGGCGATGAATTCTGCAAAAGAAAGTGTCAAGATCAGAGAAATAGCAGGACACACACAGACCAACAGACAAAGACTGGGGGTGACCAAAACCGAATGGTGGTCAAAGGCCAAAGGAAAAGCCAAAATAGATATGATGATTCAGGAGATGAGAAAAGAAGAAGACCAAAAAAAAAAAATCTCCATAAAAAGCAGCCCAGCAGAGCCAGAAAGGGCAATGGACAAACGTGGGAGAATGCACTCCAAAGAAGTCTCACTTTGAATGACATTTGGCACATGGCCCCTCTCAGGATCAGCTTCATTCTCAGATCTGCATATGACCTTCTGCCCTCAAATGCAAACCTGGTGAAAGTGGGGGGGAAAACAGTCGATTCTTCATGCCCCCTCTGCCATGAAAAACGAACAGTGGAGCATGTCCTAAGCTCATATAAAGTAGCCCTGGCTCAAGGACGGTGCACATGAAGGCACAACCATGTGTGCTCAAAGAGATTGTACAAGTATTCTGGGCTAGTACCAACACCACAAAAGGGAAACTCAGGACCCCAAAAGCACCCGCGCAACATTCTTAACGGCAGGAGGCAACGAATCATGGCCAAGAACAACAGTGCCACTCGGAACATGCAGGCAGAGTATGCTGGATGGGGCAGATGACTGGGAGTGCACTGCAGACTTTCCAGAATAGAATGGTTTCCTAGAGATCATCAGCAAGCAAGAGTGGCATGAGACCAGACATAGTAGTCCAATCTCAGTCAACCAAGCAGCTGATCATGATCGAGCTCACGGTGCCATATATGAGAACAGAATGGAGGCAGCTCAAATCTACAAGACTGAAAAAGTATGCTGATCTGGCAAACAGCCTGAGGAGAGAAGGCTGTCAGGTCAAAGTTCTCACTGCAGAAATTGGAGCTAAGGGGTTTGTAGGAATGGTTGCATACAGCCTCATGAAACAGCTCTCAGTTGCAGGGAGGGAAAAAAAACAGAGACTTGAAGCAATGGCAGAAGCAGCAGAGAGGTGTTCAAGCTGGATCTGGTCAAGGAGGAACAAAAGTAAACTTCATAAGGCTTAACTTTCCTACAAATATCAGGTGTCCCAGTGGCTCAGTGGTTAGTGAACGAGTCATTAAGTAGAAAATGAGCTTGTCCAGAGGGTCATGGGTTCGCATCCCTGCCATAGCTCGTCCCAAGGTGGGAAAAAAAGAAAAATAGGGGCAGCAGAGGGACATCCGGAGTCATGAACCGGGTGTGGCCCAACCCCCCTAAAGTGTCAGGAGATAAGGGCCGGAACACTTGCTTAAAGGGGGCTTCTCTTCTGAGGACTCTCTGCTGCCTCGCTGTCCACAAGGTTCTTTCTACTTTCGAAGCTATATGTTGAAAATTCGTTTTTACACTGAACATGGGCTGCTTATCAGATATAAACCGAACGAATTAAACACTGTCAGAAATCTGTATCTGCTGTTCTTTTCCTCATGCAGCGCATCTAACATTATTGCGATCGAATGACCAAATGGCCTGTTGTAAACCTCTCTCTCTCTCTCTCTCTCTCTCTCTCTCTCTCTCTCTCTCTCTCTCTCTCAATCAATCAATCAACCTTACTGCATTACTCCTGTGCGTGAGGAAATAAAGAAATATTTCGAATTTATTTGTGTTTTGTTAACCTTTGATTTGATACACACTAGCAGTGAATGTGTACTATTTGTTTGCAGGGGGGAAAGGGAAATGTCACTGTTCTGTTACCCCCTCCCCCCCTTGTCAAAAGACCTTTTTGGTTATGACAATAAAATATCAAAGTGGCAAGTGGCAAATCTCTCTCTCTCTCTCTCTCTCTCTCTCTCTCTCTCTCTCTCTCTCTCACACACACACACACACACACACACACACATCAATTATTGGGCAAAATTGCGATTTATTTTTAGTGAAAGCATACGTAAAATAAATTAGCAAAATGAAATGAAAACAAGAGATATTGCATATGTTGTGGTGAAACAGCTCAAGACAGACTAGTGCCATACGTACATAAAAGGTAGATTTTTGTCAGAGGCTCTGATGCCAATGAAGAGACGTTGAGGTCTTCTTCTGAACGTCATCAACTGCATGACTTCCTCCAGTTCCTGCGGTGTGTTGAGACTGACAAGATGGCCGCCTCTAAATTCGCACTCTGCCTTGGCTTCCAACCAACCATGAGACTAGACCAGCTTTTCACATCACACATTGTGTACGTAATTAAGGTCTCCCCCCTCACACACACATACACGATATATATATATATATATATATATATATATATATATATATATATATATATGTAGAATGAAACAATAAATTCCAAGGATAAGTACTGAGCACCATTCCAGCAACTTACAGAGCAGCTAGGTGTTGCAATGTGTGCAAGAAATATTGAATTATAAACAAAGCTTGCTCTTATGTCTCAGATTATAGAAATAGGGGGGGGGTGATAGCCTTCATATCTGCAGTAGTTGATGATTTTGCCTACCTGACAGTATGTGCTTGAGTGGGTGAATGGGGAATAAATAAATGCTTCTCAAAATGAGCCTTCAGCAAGCTTATAGTCTCCAAAGCGGGAGACCAACTCCAATGGGGAGAAAGCTCACTAACATATAACTCCTGGTCAGATACCGGTATTTCGAAACCTGATTGTTTCTCCTCAGTGACCGCAGAAAGTGGTAATTTGACTCCTCTGCCTTTTCGGTTTCAAGAAGAATGCTATACCAGAAAAAGGCTGGTGTGCAATACCATAGTATGTTTGTTGAGTTTTCAAAAAAACTAACTAAAGGTGCCACCTAAGAAGCAAACGAAAATCATGAAAGAGCAAAACAAGCTACATTTTCTTGTGAAAAGTAGAAAATACAAAAATAACCTCTTAAGACAAAGTGCTGAGGGCCAGTTCTTGGAATGAATCTGCAAGGGACTAAATTAAAATGAAACTATAAATTCCAAGGATAAGTACCGAGCACCATTCCAGCAACTTACAGAGCAGCTAGGTGTTGCAATGTGTGCAAGAAATATTGAATTATAAACAAAGCTTGCTCTTATGTCTCAGATTATAGAAATAGGGGGGTGATAAGCCTTCATATCTGCAGTGGTAGATGATTCTGCCTAACTGACAGTATGTGCTTGAGTGGGTGAATGGGGAATAAATAAATGCTTCTCAAAATGAGCCTTCAGCAAGCTTATAGTTCTCCAAAGCGGGAGACCAACTCCAATGGGGAGAAAGCTCACTAACATATAACTCCTGGTCAGATACCGGTATTTCGAAACCTGATTGTTTCTCCTCAGTGAGCGCGGAAAGTGGAAAATTAACTCCTCTGCCTTTTCGGTTTTAAGAAGAATGATATCCCACAAACGGCCTGGTGTGCTATAACCATAGTATGTTTGTTGAGTTTTCAAAAAAAAAATAAATAAAAAACGAAAGGTGCCACCTAAGAAGCAATAGGAAATCATGAAAGAGCAAAACAAGCTACATTTTCTTGTGAAAAGTAGAAAAATTAAAAGGATAACCTTTTACGACACAAGTGCTGAGGGCCAGTTCTTGGAATGAATCCGCTAGGGACTAAATTATAATAGACTAATACATTCCAAGGATAAGTAACTGAGCACCATTCCAGCAACTTACAGAGCAGCTTGGTGTTGCAATGACTGCAAGAAATGTTCAATTATAAACAAAGCTTGCTGTTATGTCTGATGTCTTTATTATTCCCCATCCACCCTCTCAAGCACATACTATTACTACTACAGATAAAAATGCTTATCTCGTTTTATTTCTTCAATCTAAGACATAAGAGCAAGCTTTGTTCATACTTGAATATATATATATATATATATATATATATATATGTGTATATATATATATATATATATATATATATATATATATATATATTGAGTTATAAACAAAGCTTGCTCTTATGTCTCAGATTGTAGAAATAGCAGGGGGGGGGGGGGGTGATAAAGCCTTCATATCTGCAGTGGTAGATGATTCTGCCTAACTGACAGTATGTGCTTGAGTGGGTGAATGGGGAATAATAAATGCTTCTCATATAATATAAGTGAAGAAGATCAGTGTAACAGTGATTTTTCAGATCCCCCTCTCTTTTGTGGCAAGAAACTGATAACCTGTAAAGAATTTCGGAAAACAATATGTATGCTGCAAAAATTGGATCCCTGTGCCTTTAGCTTTTGGAAAAACAAATTTGGCATAGAATTAAACAAGAATATTTGGCAGATCCCTCGCTTGTGTACAAAAGAAACACGATTGAGAGTGCTGCAGTGGAAAATTTTGCATAACATTTATCCCACTAATATTATGCTATGCAAGATGAAAATACGTGATGATAAAAAATGTTCTTATTGTACTGACGAAATCGATTATATCGAGCATTTCTTTTATGAATGTCCAACTGTTAGATACTTCTGGAAATACATTTGCCAATTTATACTAGTACAGTGCGACATTAGTGTATCTTTATCTCTGGTTGATGTTCTGTTTGGAAAACAGAAAAGCAACGATATCGATGCAGTGAATTTAAAGAAAATTAATTATATAATTTTGATAGCAAAAATGTGTGTAAGTATTGCTAAAAAGACTGAATCAAAATTACCAATGTCCATGATATTTGAAAATCAGTTAAGATATCGGAAAGTTTAGCAAAAAATCATATACACGCCCCATACACGCACTCTCAGAACCATACATGCACACGCCTACATATATATCTACGTGTGTACGGTCAAGGACACACACACACACACACACACACACACACACACACACACACACACACACACACACACACACACACACACACACACACACACACACACACACACACACACACACACACACACACACACACACACACACACACATACACACACACACACACAATAACACACGAATGTGTTGTCTCGCTTCTGGACCTTCCTCGTGTTTTCCTTGCTTTTTTTTTCTTTCGTCTCAAGGTCAACCCCATTGGGGACTAGGTCGATTTTGAGACAATGTGTTTCCCCACTCAAAAAAGGGGGGAGGAAAAAAAAAAAAAAAAAACACCAGATGTGAGAGGTCAAAAAAGAAAGTAGGGGAGGCCGGCATAGAGAGAAGGCTCTTCCTTGAATGGATATGAGAAGGATAGATTGATAGATCGATAGATAGATAGGTAGATAGCTCGAGTGACAGACAGACAGACAGACAGACAGACAGACAGACAAATTTATGGAGAGAGTCCTTGAATTGATATGAGAAGGATAGATTGATAGATCGATAGATGGGTAGATAGCTCGAGTAACAGACAGATAGACAGACAACAGACAGACAGACAGTGAGATTTATGGAGAGATAGAGAGATGGGGAGTTGGGTTGGAGTGATAGGGAGGGAGTGGGGGATGGAGGGAGGGGAGGTGTGGCAGATAGCAGGGGAGGATGACGGTAAGAGGTAAGAGGGAGGGATAGAAAATTGAGAGTAAGGGAACTTGATTGAGAGAGGGTGGGAGAGTCTGGGGATAGGTAGGTGACAGAGGGTTGGGAAGCTAATAGATGAACAGGGAGGTTCGCTATGAGGTGAAGACGATATATTGGTGATAGGGGGGGGGGGGGGGGGGGGGTTTTTTTTTTTTTTTTTTTTTTTTTTTTGGGGGGGGGGGGGGGGATCTATAAAGAGGTGAAGAGAAAGATGATGTAGGCTTAGTTGATAAACTAAACCCGATTCTAATAACTTCAGTATCGTAGTATGTTTCATAATTCCACCTTTTGGTCACCCATACCCTATTATGTTTGAAATCCAGTGATTGCTATGTGTTATGTTTAAGTCCCTCCCTTCTAAATTCAAAGAAAGCGAAACATTTCTTCTTTACTACATAGAGCCTAATCTCGATGTAGGTCTCTTTGATAGACCGGGAATGTGGTGGGAAAAAAAAATAAAATAAATGCTTCTCAAAATGAACTTTCAGCAAACTTATAGTCTCTGAAGCGGGAGACCATCTCCAATGGGGAGGAAGCTCACCAACATATAACTCCTGGTCAGATACCGATATTTCGAAACCTGATTGTTTCTCCTCAGTGACCGCGTAAGTGGTAATTTGACTCCTCTGCCTATTAATACGACACTTGTGGTTACTATTATCATGCTATTATTATTGTTGTTGTTGTTTGTTATTATTATTATTATTATTATTACTACTACTACTACTATTACTACTATCATTATTATCATCATCATCATCATCATCATTATCAGTATTGTTATTATTATTATCATTGCTGTTGTTGTTATTATTGTTGTTGTTATTATTGTTATCATTGGTATTACTTTTTTTATTGTTATTATGATAGTAGTAGTAGTAGTAGTAATAGTAGTAGTAGTAGTAACATTATTATTATCTAATGATGATGATGACGGTGATGATAACATTGCTAACAACAACAACAACACAAAACAACAATAATGATTGTAATAACCCTGATAGTAATAATACTGATAGTAATAATACTGATAGTAATAATAATAATAATATGATAGCACTAAAAGGTATAACAAGAAAAAAAAAAAAAATCAACAACTCAGAAAAAAACAAAACAAAAACAAAACAAAAATACAAAACAAAATAAAACAAAACAAAACAAAACAAAGCAAAACAAAACAAAACAAAACAAAAAAAAACAAAACAAAACAAACAAAAAAGCAGCAGGTGCTTATCATCCAGGTGCATTTCTGGAAGCAGGGCAACTTCAGAGGAAAACTGATTCCCGAAACTGATTCATATGCAGGCTTTTGCTGGGTTGAATGGAAATCCACCTGGCATTACATATTCGTAACATTTGCCGTGCAGAGTTAGTTCGGTCGGACCACAGTGTCCAGAGTAGGGACAGCCCTGTTCGTCATCACCCTTCACACACTCCATGTCCAGGTTGCAGGCCAGGTGATGTCTGAACTCTGAGAAGTAAGGAACAGAGCAGTTCTATTGACCACTGGACAACTGCTGGGGTATCTTCAATGACTGGAATGAAAAATCAGTTTTTCCCCAGAATAAACAGCAACAGATGAAGGATGCATTACGACCAAAGTGTCATTCAATCAATTCATGAGTGGCAGCAAGTGAAGGAGTCCATCGATGTCCATCTACATTTGTGTCTTTATTCCATTTCTTTTAAGCAATTTCAAATCCCAAAATATGCATACATACAACAGCAACATGGTTAGAAACATTGGAAATTAAAAACAAAAGCATAATGTACCTATGTATTTGTCATTAAAGTCTATATTTTACGTTTCATTTGCGGGATGGGGTATATTCCTGGACAGTGACGAGCGTTCTGTCTCTGATTGGATATATTTGTGTGCAGAATGCTCAGGCAATTTTAACTGGGTTTTAAATGGGTTGATGCTGACTGACAACTTGACGCAGCATCGATCAGACTGGGCAAGCATTTCACTTGCTGAGTTATAACGACCAGCGTGGCATGTTGCTTGAAACAATCAACACGATGTGAACTGGCTCAAAGAATATTTGAATCGAAAACTGTCCAGATTTCAGATTCTTTCGATGTTGCGTGCAGCGTATTCTTGCATAATTTGAACGTGAGAACGCGTTCGATAGTTTACATTTTCTTCAGATTAAAATAGCATTTCATGAAGATGCATGTAAACTGTTTGCCCTCTTCATTACTCCAAATAACCACGTTGACAAAAAAAAAAGAAAAAAAAAAGAGAAAAAAAAGAAAAAAAAGGAAAAAATCAAAAAGCAAAATTGGCACAAGGTTAACATTATTTCCCTTATGTCTTAGCTGCTTGAGAATACAATCATCGTAAACACAATACAAAGAATCAGCACGTCCTCTGTGTTCACTGAAATTAAATATATCCACCATTGGATATGTAAACAAAGATCCGGAGAGTAGGCCAGTGGGTAGTAGAATAGATGGCAACACACACACACACACACACACACACACACACACACACACACACACACACACACACACACACACTTTCAAACGAATCAAGCATAAGAACATATAGCAAAATAATGATGATAGAAACAATCCTTCACTATGCGGAGATACAGCAGCTCAGAAACTCAAAAGATCTGTTCAAGCTTGATGAATCTCACACCAGAAGGAAGGCACAAGCACACACACACACACACACACACACACACACACACACACACACACACACACACACACACACACACTGTACTCCATTACCGACGCAAGCTGGCCCATAACACATGCAGCACCTATGTCATATAATTAAACAATGTTCACAAATGCAAACAGTAAATAAAATGTCAGAACGCACCCTCTTGGCACAGACTGGCACAATTCACATTCACAGAAAACAGAAAGTAAAAAAATATTATAGCTGTTGGCACAGGGCGACATAAAATACAACACACAACGGTCAGACGGGCAGTGTTCTTGGCAGCATGCTTGACGCTCTTACAGTTCCATACCGGGTGAACCAAAGATGGACTCACAGCGCTCTCGAGTTGAATATTTGGATTGATGTCTTTTGCATCCAAACCAATTCCATTGTATCTCTCTTTTTATGGAAAAAAAAGCATTTTATGTCACTGTATTTGTAGGTCCAGTGGGTCTGTGCAATGACAGAAATCGATTCTGTCCAGCACAATACCAGATGACATGGCCTGTATACCATTTTCAAAGTAACAAAATGTGCCCTTGCCTACCCACTAAAATTTCCTGAGATGTAATCACCATATCCATTTTTCTGTCATATCACTCACCTACATTTCTATTCATTTAAGTCTCTAATATAACACATCATGCCCTACCCACTCATTTTTCCTCTCTAATGTCACCCAAACCCGTGCTCCTCACCCAGTTTTATTTGCCCCCGGCCATAACACGCCTCTCCTGGAGCATGTGTGTGCACGCACTTGTGTCTCTGTGTGTATGCGTGCATGCGTGCATGCGTGGGTGCATGCTTGCGTGCGTGTGTGCGTGCGTGCGTGCGTGCGTGCGCGCGCGCGCGCGCGCGCGCGCGTGTGTGTGTGTGTGTGTGTGTGTGTGTGTGTGTGATCTTTTGTGCCACACTAGTGGCATTGCACTTGCGCCACTCATTCTGGCTCCCCATCAAAACTGTTCTAAAATGGCTTGTCCAATTGCAGCCCTGACATAGGCAATGTACCAAGAGAGCCAATGCCTAGTTGTCACGAGGCAGCCCACCAGAGGAGACATTGCACACTTGCCGAGCCACTTTGATTCTGCTCAGGGATGCCAATGTCTACTCAGTATACACAAGACACCATATGCTTAGACCCCTGCCAAAGACAATAATCGTTTAGTTGCGGAGCCTGTGTGAATGAACATCCTCTGATGGAGAGCAATGCCATGCTCATCCAGTGACGAGTCCCATGAACTTGCCAATATCTCCGATCTTGACACAAACTCACCTAGAGCATAGACATGGAGATGAAATAAAAACTAAGGTCATTATGAAGATCACAGCATAAAAGACACAAATTTGATTTTTTCCCAGTTGCTAATATCGGTGTGGAGGAGTTCCATTCTGGTCTGAAACTGCGTGACACGTCTCCCTTACCCACATGAAAACCAGGCCTGAGAGGAACAGACTGCTGCAGTGCTGGTCAAGCAATTTGAGCAACATGTGTTCAGAGACGCGTCTGTGAAATAGTTAAAACTCGGTTAAAACTCGACCATGTGATCCAAGTTTTCCCATTTGAACAATATGAAACTCAATTCTGAGCAGGAGGTATTCATGAGTGCTGGTCAAGCAATTTGAGCAACATGCGGAGAGACGCATCCATGAAATGGTTGACACTCGACCATGTGATCCAATCTTCCCTTTTGAGCACAGTGAAACTCAATTCTGAAATGAAGCCGTTCATTAGTTAAAATCCAGCAAACATCGATGAGTCTAATTGGAATCAAACCTACCACCACCCAGCTGTGAGTCCATGTCGCTAACCACCGCGCTTTGGTAGCTATACAAATGAACCTACGTACTGTGCCTCTGAAACCCCTAACGCTTTCCACGTACCTTTGACTCTGTTCATCTAAAACCTACACCCCTTTCCACATTTTCTTTCATGGGATATAACTCCAGCCATTTCTTTTAAAACTTTTACCGACGTAACCAGCATCTTTTTGACACCAACTTTCTCCACCATTTTTTTACCCACACTGCCTCTGTCAGAAGAAAGAAAAAACATTCATGTTAAGAAATTGCAGTATACAAACTGCCTCCAAAATCAACATCCCATCGGTAAATTTTGTGAATCTGAGCGTTATTGACAGAAAATGAGGGGGGATCTCGTTTTGTCACAGACGAGTCACTGGCATCAATATTTAATGAATTATGAGCCTAATAGACACTTAAGGGGACATCATAACGTTATGTTTTTTGTTGCAGAATATCAATCTGTCAGGCTTCACTGACTGAAAATGAAACAATAAAAAGCCACATAAATGAGGGAAAGTAATGATGAGCATAATCACGGTGATGATACTAGTAAGTTTAAACAAGAAATGCAACTGCCTTTAAGACTTACACCAGTGACTAGACACTAGGCGACAGATAGCGAAGAATAGAGCCACGTGAAACGGGTTTTTTTTTTGTTTTGTTTTGTTTTGTTTAATCATCTCCTTATTGGACAAATACCTTCTTTAGTTTGAGCTGATCATCTCCTTATTTGGCACATTTCGTGTTTCGGATCGGTCTGTTATCTACCGTTTAGCGAGTTTAGCATTGTAGTGCCCAGGTCACATGACGAATGGCATAATGTAATGAATATTCAAAGTACCCATGAAGACCAAACCCATATGCCCACTCCCCTCATCCACCCCACCCCTACCCATTTCTCTGTATTCCACCTTGTCCTCAAAAGCTAGCTCACTCTTCCCTTTTTGTATAAGTTGCCTTTGTTTTCCTTTTCCACCAATTCACGTAGTACCTCAATCACATCGCCCATCCCCCCCCCCCCCCCCCCCCCTTCACACACTCATTGCCCAACGTCCTCCCGTCCACTGTCCTTTGTGGGTCGTGTCCTCTGCCCTCTTCCCACCTACCACAGTTAAAAGCAACACAGTGTTTACATAGTAAGCAACTGCCACGTGCAAGCATCCCATTGTTCTGCTCCTCTTCCCACTCACACTCCCCTTCTAACACACTCATACTCATCTTCTCCACCGTTCCTCATTTCCTTGTGCTTTCCCCACACTGCCCTCGTTTTCACCATCTGCTCCCCTGCCATCCATATCCCCGTTCTGGTAGCCCTAAAAGCTCACGCTTTCATTCTGAATATCCTTTACCAACAATGTTGAGACAATAAACGTTTTGTTTGATGTAACATATGCGATGCCTAGTTTTTGCTGAGTCGACACAGCCATTCGGGATTGTCCCAGAAATAGTAGTAATTGTCTATTACTTTGCCACCAGCATAGAATCTGCTATGTATGTATTTAAGCAGGTTTTGCGAAGATCCGTCATTGTGAAAACTAGTAAATCTGTTATCTTCTTGCTTTTATTTGATGAATCAAATTCTCACCTTGTCTTATAAAGTTAAATTTAGAAAGACGTATGTGGTCTATGTTACCCCCATATTCATAAATATTGTGAGTTCTATCAGCACTCTTCAAGCAGAAAATGTATTAAATGGTCTGATCTTCACAATATGTAGCTTAGCATATGCCACTTTTTTGGATATGGTATCATTTAGCATTTTTTTCTGTACGTAAAGTACTCTTCATAAGTGACTAAGACTTGAAAGAAAGTGGCATTCTTTATGATATTCAACTACTGCTGAAACTGTTAATTTCATATTCAGTTCTGTGATATCTCCCCCCCATAGAATGGCTGGAAGAAGTCAGCAGGATATATCACTCTGCCAGTTTTGATAACACCTTAGCATCTACTTGCATAGAAAAACCCATAGTCAACGTTTTCCCCACACATGTGTGTAAGGATGTATAAGTGCATGTGCACGAATGCATACAGACACAGACAACCCAAATTGTGTGATTACATAGTCTCACCTGAATGCATATGTGAATACAGTTCCATACCCTATGAGCCTTAGTGACAGTAAACTGTAAAACATTCACTGTGTCTCAAGCACGTCGTTATGGAAGACAGAGATCGCCTCTTTCCTTGCACCGCCGTTACTTTTCCTGAACTGAATCGTGTACACATTCCTAACCAGGTGGACAGATGCTGTTTCCAAGTCGTGAAAAATCCTTCCCCACCAGTGACTTGGACTGTCGGCTTCATAACCAGCTCCTCGAACCATTCGATCTCGGGAATGATAATAAAAATAAATCAAAGCATAGTGGCGCTTGGGTGTGTCTTTAGCGTCAAAACAATCTTTCGTAATAGTCCGTGTGCTGTGCTGTGGCTTCTGTGATCAAGTAGGCTTACAAACCACAGACTTGACGATTACCCTATAAACCTGTTTTTACTACCACCACTCTCCGCCCGCCACTTTCTTTATTGCTCTTCCTTTGTTGTTTGTTTGCTTGTTTGTTTGTTTGTTTGTTTCACTTCATGCCTCCGTTAAAAAAAAAAAGAACGATTTGCACATGTTCTTGGTAGAAAATACACTCATCTTTTTTGAGAAGCACAAGATCAATCTCTGTTTCTGCCTCCTTCTTTGTCTGTGTCTGTGTGTCTGTCTGTCTGTCTGTGTGTGTCTGTGTGTGTGTGTCTGTCTGTCTGTGTGTCTGTGTGTCTGTGTGTGTGTCTCTCTCTCTCTCTCTCTCTCTCTCTCTCTCTCTCTCTCTCTCTCTCTCTCTCTCTCTCTCTCTCGCGGAGTGTGCAGCCCACGTACCCCCAGTCAGTAAGAAATTGTCCCGATTCCTGTCCTACAAATGTACCCCCAGAGACAGTTCAACGTAGTTCAAACAGTCACTTGGACAATGCTCCTGAAAGTGTCCACCAGAAATCCCAGTTCTTCTTCTAATGAAAACCTTCCCCGCCATGCAATGCCACCCATGCCGTACTTTAACAGACTTCCCATTACATCAATGCCGATGTTTTCCCCCCATGTGGCCCCCCCCCCCCCCCCCTTCCCTCCTCTGCCTTTTAATCCTTGGACACAAATGCATCCTTATCTTCCCTCTTCCCCTGCCTAACAGAAATTCCGGTATCTGGAATTCAGGTAACAGCTTACTGCCTCGCCTTCCAAGCGCAGGCCTGAGCCCTTGCCTAACCTTCCTGCCTAACCTTCCACCCGCCCAAATTTACCCATCCCCAGCCGTTCAGCTCCACCCCCTCACCCTCACCCCCCCCCCCCCCCCCCCCCCCCAGCCGTGTCTTCTTTCCCCTCCTGCTTGCTCCGTCTCACCTCCACCTTCCCACCACGCGCTGACTCCTCCTCCTCCCCCCTACCCCCCCCCCCCAACCCTGTGAGTCTTGTTCCCCCCTGTATTGCTTAGTTACTGTGGATGACTGCACTATTGTGACCTGGACAGCTTGAAAGCGACATTTTTCTTGGTTGGTCATACTTTCCTGAATATTGTTATCATACACATACTTGGATTGTCCTTTGGACTGACTTCATTGCCATGCTTTTTGAACTTTGTGTGTTCTTGGATATTTTATAATTGCTGATTTTATATTTTTAATTGTTGTTGTAACAGTATATCTATTTTGTTTTATTGCACAGGACTTTGCTCTAGAATTAATACAATGGACCATTGTAATGTAATTAATACTGATACTGAATTACGCATTGGTCACCTAAATGTTTACCATCTACCAAATAAGATTCATGATATCTGTTTTCTCCTAAACGAATCTCCTTCTATTCATCTGCTTGGTCTTAGTGAAACTCGCCTTGACTCCCGTTTCACTGATACAGCTTTATCCATAACTAACTATAACTTTGTCCGACGAGATGCAAATCACTCTGGTGAAACAGGACTTGGAATATACATTCATCAAAGCATCGCTCACTGTACAAAAAGGCGGCATGACCTTGAGCCTGATAATGTTGAATGCATGTAGCTGCAGGTAAAACCCTCCAACTCAGCCCCTCTTCTAGTTGGATATATGTATAGGAATCCCGCTGCCACCTTCCTCTGGTGTGACAACTTTGTACGCATGATGGATGATGTATATGAGCTATCCAAACGTCATTCTTCTCGGTGATTCTTTAACATTGATCTGTTAACATTGATCTGTTAAAACGGCAGCCTGCCTGGGATGCGACCACCACACTCTTTGGCTTGCATCAGCTTATTCATAATCCAAATAGAATCGCAAAGACATCTTCTACATTGCTGGATCATATCTACACGAACAACAAAGCCATGGTATCCAATATAACTGTGGGCAACAAAAGCATAAGCGACCACTGTCTCATTTTGTGCACTTGGTCTTGTAAACTTCCAAAGCAACAGAATAAAGGCCACACAATCATTCAGTATCGCAGCTTCAAAAATTTCAGTAAGGATGAATTTTTCCTCGACTTAAGCTTAGCTCCTTTCTACAGTGTACTCAATTACACAGATCCAAATGAAGCGTATAAAACCTGGTATAATATCTTTCTCTCAATCGTTGATAAACATGCTCCACTTAGAAGAAAAAGGGTAAAACACAGAGTACTTCCCAGCTGGCTGACAAAAGACATTATTATAGAAATGGCACTAAGGGATGCGCTTAAAACCTCAAAAAAAGTAGATGAATATAAAAAGCAGAGAAACAGAGTATCAGATCTAGTTAGAAAATCAAAATCTTAGCATTTCAGGAAACTGATAAACGCAAACAGGGATACAGCATCACTATGGCGTGCTGTTAATGAAACAGCTGACAAGTCAAAAAAGAAATCAGATAATACTGCTAACACTTTCAACAATCATTTCCTTCATTTAACCGAATCGGTACAGACAGCTGCCAATGTTACATTTTTTAATCGATATGAGACTCCAGCTGTTCTCCAGTCGTTTTGCCAAGAACGATTAAATACAAGAGATTAATTTAGCATCCCCTTGCTTGCTATTAATGAAGTTGGTTCCTTAATTTCAAACTTAAAAATAAAAAAGCAATGGGTCCAGATAACTTAAATGCTTCTATACTCAAGCTTGCTCTACCTTACATGTTGATACCCTTACGTATGTTTATAATTTGTGCATTGATCAGAATGTCTTCCCATGTGGTCTAAAGGCTGCAAAAGTCATTCTCTTTCCCAAATCAAGAGATATCACTGATTTAAACAATTTTAGACCAATATCTCTTTTATCCGTTGTATCGAAACCTATTGAGATGCATGTTCACAAACAACTTACTAAACATATGGAACATCACAAACTCTTCCACCCATTTCAGTCAGGCTTTCATCGAAATCACTCATGCCACATGGCCTTGACACGTCTCTGTGATACATGGCTATCAGCCATCAACGAAAGAAAACTCACTGGAACTTTTTTTCTCGATTTTAAGAAAGCCTTTGATCTAGTAGACCACAACATATTATTAAAAAAAAATTACTGCATGTGTTCAAAATCCGGCAGCAGTCACCTTCGTTCAGTCATATCTTGAAAATAGGACCCAGCGTGTTTACTTAAATGGTACTTATTCTTCTGAAGGAATAGTGAGCTGTGGTGTTCCGCAAAATCTGTCCTTGGACCTCTTCTCTTCTGTATTTTCATAAATGATCTACCGATGCACATATCTCACACAATGATGTCATCTGTGATCTGTTCGCTGATGATAGCTCTCTTCACTGTAGTGATACAAACATCATATCTGTACAAATATCGTTACAACAAAGTATAACGGATGTCTTAGAATGGTGTGCAACCAAAACCGAATGGTCCTTAATCCGCACAAAACAAAATGCATGGTCCTAACATCGAGACAGAAACATCAACGACAGCATCTTATGTTGAGCCTAAAACTGAATGAAACCTTGATCGAGCAGGTTACCGAACATCGTGTCTTAGGCGTGATTATCGATGGAATTTTAAATGGCAATCACATATAAATCATGTTTGCAAACAGTTGGCTCGCAATTTGTTTTTACTCCATAAACTCAGTTATTATGTTGAACCACACATCCGGAATTATTTTTTGAAGCCCATTGCCTTTCTTACATCAACTATGCGTCCACTGTCTGGAGTGGTGCCGGTGAACATCACATAAAAAAATATCAACTCTATGTATAGACGGGGAATTAAGCTGATTCTTCCCGACAAGTCTCTCTCGACCACGAGCAAATTCGCAAAACTAATGATGTTACCACTGCAGAGCCAACTGACATATAATAAAGCAGTACTAATGTTTAAGTCCATGCAAACATGGCGCCAACATATCTTGCTGAGTTTATCCAAATGGCAACAATGCGATATGATTCAAATAATTACATTTTACCACGTGTCTGCATTGATTTGTTCAAATCTAGTTTTGCATTTTTTGGTCCATCTGTGTGGGAACTCTCTTCCTCCGTCTGCCAAAACATGTCAATCACTGCCGTCCTTCAAATCAGCAATACTTAAACATTTACTTGAACAATAAACCTAACCTTTTGACCATAGTCTCAACGCCCTACTTTTATGCTTGCCTCTGTATTAGGTAATGAAAATGTGCGTGCGTGCGTGCGTGCGTGTACGTGTGGGTGGTGTGTGGGTGTGGGTGTGGGAGTGCGCGTGCGTGCGGGTGTATGTGTGGGCGTGTGTGTGCATGTCAACGCGCACGCGTACGTGTCTGATTGTTGTTTGTGTTTTATTTTTTAATTCTCATTATTATTATTATTATATTGTTATTGTTATTGTATTATTATAATGTTGTCATATTTTTCATTGTTTCTGCCATTATTTATATGTGCAGTTTGTCTAGTTGAATGTTGTAGAATAGCAAGGACAGATTGGAAGAATAGGCATTGCCTAAAAATCTTTATCCTTGAGTAATAAAGTTTTTGAGTCTTTGAGTCTTGAGTCTCTCTGTGAGATGTTCTAACCTTTTCGTCTTCAAAAGGTATTAGTGATATCATCATGTTCGATATGTCTTTTCCAACATTTCTGCCTTATTTATCTTCTATCATGTTGTACTGTGTTAACTTCCTTGAATGAAAATGCTTTCTGGATTAAAAAAAAAAAAGTAAAACCATGGCAATTTAGGGTAAAGAAGTAAGTCTGTAGAAGACCTGTAACATTTAAACCAGGAGAATGTGTGGTGACAGCTGCATGTTGCATGCAGGGGTCTCTTTCGACGATATTTAGTAAAGCTCAGATGCCATGTGCAGAGTCCAGGTTTGCGTACATGCAGAAAGAGTTTATATGAAAATGGAGAAGCAACACCTGATCTTTCACACACACACACACACACACGCGCGCGCGCGCGCGCGCGCGCGCGCGCGCGCACAATGCCCTATGATGATGATGATGATGATGATGATGACTATGATGATGAAGATGATGATGATGACAACGACGTTGAGGAGGAGGAAGAAGGTGATGATCCAGTGTTAAAGTGGTGCGGGATTTTAACATCTTGCTTTTCCATTCTCTTCTTAAACATAATAGTTAACATTGATTACGTTTTTTGAAGAATAGTTTGAATTCAACCTCTCCACCCACCCCACAAACAGAGAGAGAGAGAGAGAGAGAGAGAGAGAGAGAGAGAGAGAGAGAGAGAGTACATGCAGACCTCGTGAAAAGAAAACGTCATCCGAAAATTACTCAAGACCCAGCGATAACGGTCTGAGAAGCGAAACACATATTGCTTTGGTAGAAAAAACGGACACCATATCATCCTCAGAATCCAAACTGAGCTGCTTTAAAGGAATGCGCGACGAGCTGCCTGCCCTACGTAGTTGGAAATTAGGGCACAGCCATAGGCATCGCACGTCATTTTGGCCAGGTTGAGACTGAGCATAATAATATGGTGATTTGGTGCAGTGAGCAACAGCTGACGACCAATAATTGGCGGAGGTAGTGTACCAATTGTATCCCATGGCGTGTGGATATATCCTGTTGAAGAAACAACACACAAAATCTCAGACACTTTCTTGCTTAACGTTAACATACAACCAATCAAACAAACAAACTAGAATTTCCCTTTTTAGTCAGTGACTGGATTTTTATATCATTTCCACAAAATTCTTTCCATTGTGATTTCACATAATTACTTATGCATGGTTTAATTCTAAGCATTATTCAGGTCCACTGTCACGGATGGCTCAGTTCGTGATCTTTTTATTCGAAGGTCGATGTAGTCAGATTAGAGGTCCCTTCTGTTGAACATCAATAGTCCCGTACTCACTCTCGGACTACTCTGTGCTTATCACATCCCTCGTGTTCCCCTTCATTCATAAAGATTGGGGTCTCTTTGCAGTGGTTGGTTGTTAGCTTAGGGATTTTGTTTTTTTTTTTTTTTTCCCTCTCTCTTTGGGTGCGCTAACTGTTAGGAGTATAGTTTGACAAACCTTGCTATCCACAACCCTGCCTTTTCCTCCTCCCCTTCTCCCCCACTCTTCTATACGAAGGTTATGTGAGCCGCCTGTGGGCCGTCCTCCCTCATCACCCCTCCACATTCTTCACATTTTTAACTGAGTATTTTTTTTTTTTGTTTTTTTTTTTGTTTTTTTTTTTAAAGGAAGAAAATTCGAGTGTTCAGCCATACTGGTTGGCTCTGGTTTTTTTTTTTTTTTTATGCACGTGCGGTCAGTGCGAGTTTTTAACTGCCCTGCATGACTGACTCTGCGCATGCGAACTGTTCATCCGTTTTTTTTTTTTTGTGTGTTTTTTTTTTTTTGTTTTTGTTTTTTTTTTCCTTGGTAGGACCACGATCTTCAGTCTAGACAAGTTTCTTGAGACCATTCCTGGTCTTGGGAATCCTTACGTTTTGGTGCCGGCCTGCCTGCCCGTCGCCTGGGTCGAGGCAGGACACGCTGGGTGTTCCATCATACCCTCTCCATCCCTCTCACAAACTGCTGGTAAAGGATTATTTTGTATGGTTTGTTGTTTGTTTAGAATGTGTGTTTTTCCTGGTCGAAACTCAAAAAAAAAAAATTGCGAATCTGGTCGTAGCCCTTAGCAATGATAGGGCGTGTACAGTTTCATGTCATGACAAAATGTACGTTATTCTTGACGAAATCCCAGATACCGCAAATTGCGAGTCCGTTCATTTTGGGAGTTGAATTGGGACCAATGTAGAGTTCTTCCTGATCAAAAGACGTGACTGCGCAGTCGCCCCGTTATTATGTGAATTCCCCTTGGTTTGATGATCTGTGCAGGAAATCTGTGGGCGAACCGAAATCATTTCCCGAGGTAGTTTTTTTTTTTTTTTTTTTTTTTTTGTGTGCCCAGTTTGTCTGAAATTTCTGGTAACCTCGCTACGGAGCCGTAGATTCCAGTTGCGTGTTGGTTTCATCAAGTCGTGGTCGTGAGCGCGTGGCATGCATCCGGGCGTGCTTGGAGTCCATTAAATTCCAGAGTAGCGCTCGCGTTCCCCCGTCAGCACTCTCCATTGCCCCCGCTCTATGTGTGTGGTGTTTCTGTTCATCGGAGTGAAAATGTGTGTGTGTGTGTGTGTGGGGGGGGGGGGGGGGGGGGGTGTGCGTTGAGAGGGGTATCGAATCTCACATGCTGGGTTGTCTTAGTGCAGGGGAAGATTATGTTGCGGCAGAGTTTGATGCATGTGTTCCATACGGTGTACTGATAATGAGTATACATTTTGATAACTTCAATTGGACAAGCAGTAGGCGAATTTTGTACATTTCAAATGATGTGAGTTATTGATATGGGAATTTCGCAGAGCCACGCAACCGGCATAGGCTTTCAGCCCCGTCTGAAGTTTCTGGGTAACCTATGGTTGTGTAAATGAATATTGATGTCATACGCTTATGCTTTAATTTTCCTTTGTGTATGATATTTGCCAACCTGTAGTCCTTCATCCGAAAACGGGGGTGAAGGGAGATTAGTGAGGAGGAGAGAGTGAGAGAGGTGGAGTCTGGATATTGCTGCACCTAAATTGTTTCTCATTTTGTTGATTGCGGTCCCTTACAACATAAGCAGAGGAGGGGCTTCGGCAAATAATAGCATTTATAAATGGTAAAAAAAAAAATTAAAACCCACACATATACGATAGGACGGTCTCTTCCCTTTAAACAGAGCAAGTTAACTAGAATGGGGGGTGGGGATTGACAGTGCTTACCTCTCATTCACTTAAGGCACCCCCACACAACTCACTATACCAGAACTCTAGCCAGCCACCATGCCAGGATCGGATTGCACAGTTTCCTTCACAGTCCCGTCCTGAGAGTGAGGGGCTGTTGACCTAACCCCAGTCGAGATCAACTGAGTCCCCCGGGTGCCTGCTCGAGGCTTTGCCAACTGCTGAGGTCACCATCAAGGGAGGTCCTGCCGGACCACCTTGCAGCGAGCCTCGTCTGTGAGCCTTTAGCGGCTTGGCTGGGACACTTTTCCTCCGCTCTCACGGCGAGTACATTTGTCTGTTGTGTGTCTGTGACTGTGGGCTAGAGCGAGTGTGGCCTGTCTCCTCTATCCCATGCACGTGTGATTCCGTGACATTATCACCAATAACCCGACGCTCTGGACTTGTAGCCAAGGCTAGGCTCAGTACCATTTGAGATATTCTGCTGAGGCAATGTTGAGGCTGACGACATTAAAATACCGAAATAGTCGATCTGGGGTCAGCTCGGGAGCTGAGCTCAATCCCTTTCTGTGTGTTCGTGCCCAATGTGTAACTCCGCCAAATGTGGAGAGTATTGGCTGTGACATTTTGTAGCACATATACCCTAGCGCGCTGAGAAAGAGTTTACCCTATTCGTGAGCCTTATGGTTAGATGTGGATGTAACAATTTAGACATTGAGGTTGTTCATACAGGCGGGTTTTGGGCTGGATTCTGCTGCCTCTGGGCGACAGGTAGCGACATCTTGGCCTGCGAGCCATGTGCTGATTAGGCATTGACATCAGCTGTGTGCATGTGTTGTGTGGTAGGTCCCTTGCGTTAGGAATGCCTCCTTTTCTTTCTTTCTGTCTTTCTTTCATTTTTCTGTATGGGCCCTTCCCTAAGAGAGTGGTTGGAACAGTGTGATATTTTGGTGGTGTTTGTTCTTGTTTAATGAAGTGTTGTCTTATATGGTGCCCTTTTTCGCCTTGTGTTTGTCCGTGAGTTTGTGGTGCCATGCGGACCCAGTCCTGCCTCTTCCAGAACCCTGTCGTGTCTGACATCCTCAGGGACTCATAGGTAGCCGACTTTTGTTTTCACGGCTGACTTCAGAAATGTGCCACACAATAATCTGTTCCAAGCAAGCAAAAATTATTGGCCCTGACAGACTTATAAAATTGTTTGCTTCACTGATTTTGGCCTCATCAAGCCAAAACACAATCTCACATGAAATTATAAAATACGAACCACACCTGTGCTCCTTTCAGTTCCTTTCAGTTCAAAACTTTCAGTTCCTTCTCTTTGCATAAGCTTGCACGCGATCTACGTTTTCCTGCAAAATACTCTGTTTACAAATAAACATTCATCAAAACTCAAGAAACCTGGGCACAGTTACTGACAAGCCCCTTAGCCTGAAAATCTTTTCTCCTTAAAGGGTTTTTAAATACACCACAGAGGGATGACACCGAAACATTAACAATTATGGTAGGACATTGACTATACAGACTGACTTATGAGAACTGGAAAGGTAGAATGGAAAAGTATCTGTAGCCTGAGGACCGTGAACAGTTCATTCTCCTCTCCAGGACAAAAAATACTGACTGACCTGAAGCACAGCACAGCAAAGCTATAGTCGAGGTACAAGCTAACGTGCAAGCGTTTGTCAGACACGCGTACAGGAAGCTTTTACTAAAGTGCACACAGGCTGTTGAACCTGACCTCAGTAGACACTTGGCAGGGCTTTTGTTAGGAATCTGTACCAGTCACAGTCAGCTCTTCGTGGATACTACGTCTGTAGCATTGAAGTAAATCAAAGACATGGACAGAATAATCACCAGTCTGGCGGCATGACCAGATGAATTCAGGTAAACGAACCCTGAGTGATTACAAGACAAAAGATCTTTTTGCTTGGGAAGAAGACCTGTCGCTAACAGTGGATGCCGAAGAAAAGAAACTACATGGCGTAGGGAGGGGCGGGGGAGGGGGGTCTGGATAGGTCAGAAGTCCGGCTTCCAGTTCCAAGAAGAGAAAGCCTCGACCCTGAGATTCAAGAAAAAAAAAATACATGTTCATTATGTGTGTTTTTTCGGCAAAGGTTGTTATCTCTAGTAACAACTTAAACGCAGCGTAAGCCCATGATGTACAGTATGGGTTCCTATGAAAAAGATGCACAGAAACAATATACACAGCTTCATAAGAAAATATGCGTAATATTTTTC
>JADBJO010003214.1:185000-195000 GCA_016801955.1 Conus betulinus
AAATATTGTAAAACTCCTTTTTTTCGTCTGATATCTGTTTGTTGATGTTGCATAAACTATGGTCTGACAGGCGTGGTGGAGAAATCCATACTACCACCACCCGCGCATAGAATTCACACCATCAACAGAGTGACACAGTTAGGCATAAAGACAAAGAGAGAGAGAGACGCGGATACCTGTCTTCGGGGTGACGTTGACTCTGGCAACGAGGACGATTTAAGTAAAATTCAGTACGAGCGAAATTCTTCTGACAAAATAAGCCACTGAAATCTGAAAATGCAAAACGTTGTTGGATACTACTTTGTGCTGGGATCCGGTGCATCTGAGTTCGTGTGTGGTCTTGGACTTCCAATCTCTTATATCTATTTTAATATTACGACGGCCAAAACACAGCGAACGTTGGGCTCAGAGCGCTGTACCTATAGTAAGAAGGGTAAACATAAAAAAACAGTAAGAAATAATGTAAACAAATTATGAGTTTGTATGATTGAGGGTTACAGTGCATTATCATATGTCTCTTCTGGTTCTGCAACCGAGATTTAATCCAAAACATTCAGCAACATTCAGTCAAATATAATTAAACCTTTTTTTTTAATCGAACAAGCAAAGAAAATACTTACAAATAAACAAGAAACCAAAAACCAAGCAAAATTGTATAAAACAACGCCTTAAGTAGAGTTTCGAGCTGTCTTCCTTTTCTGCTTTCTGTCCAAACAAACAAGAACAATGTGAAGAACAATAACTGATGCAGTTCAATTTGGTACTTTATTTCTCTTCCCTTTCTCTCTCTTTGATGATATTCAGTCTAAATTTTCCCTCCACCGTCACCCTAGACCTCTCTCTCTCTCTCTCTCTCTCTCTCTCTCTCTCTCTCTCTCTCTCTCTCTCTCTCTCTCTCTCTCTCTCTCTCGGCAAGAGTCCCTTTTCATAGGACGATTTTCTACCCCCCTGAATGTGTGTGTGTGTGTGTGTGTGTGTGTGTGTGTGTGTGTGTGTGTGTGTGTGTGTTTATAAATAAAGTACCCGTAGAATTAAAAAAAAAATTCTTGGGTATGAATTTCAAAAAAGGTAAGCAATGCAATTATATAAAAGTTATTTTGATAAGACTGTAACATCAGTCAATAAACAGTCCAGTATTTAAAACAAAAGACAAGATGTTTCAATTCACACGTCAGTATTGCCATGCCACGCATACATGCAGCTTGATTTCTGCTGCACGCAATCCTGACTGACACGCTAGACACATTCGTGGACAAGGACAACACAACACGACCCCGGAGGAGAACATTCTTAGTTGCCAAACGGCTATCTCTCTGCAACAACAACACTGCTGCCTTGCGTCAGACGGGCAGGCTGAAGCAGCTTACTGAAAAAAAAAAAAAGAAAAAAAAAAAAGAAAAGAAAAAAACCTCATCAGTTGCTTTATCTTCTTTTGGAATGGAAAGGAACAAACTGAAGACAGAATCTACTCTTACTCTTAACTCCCCCCCACCCCCATGATCCCATCGTTCCGTCCCACCACGAAACGAAATGAGCAAATAACCATTGTTGCTGAAGTCTTGAGGAGTGGTGAACAACGGGATGAGCTGAATCAGCTGCATAGGGTGGGCAGCCAGAGCCTTATCATTTACTTTGAAAATCTGAAGTCCTGGAGCTCTTTGTCACGGAAAGTCGCTTGCTGGGTGTCACTTCAAGGGTCAAGGGGTGTGGATAAGGGAAACGTCAAAGTGTTGCAAGAACTTTTTTTTTTGCACTTCTGGACTACCTGCTAGTTTATTCACGGTGGCCCTCGCACTATTCAATGTGATAGGTCCAGAGTTGTTCTATATATTCCTGTCAATGAGCATAGTGTAATCCATGGAATGAACACAGAACATGGTGTCTGAGAATAGATTGTGCATACTCATTTTTTGCACTTCAGGATTACCTCTCCAGAGGTGGGACCTGGGGGTGTGGGGGGAAGGGTACATAGGATCAGATTATTTTTGCGAGAGAATGATGTACCCCAATGCATCAAAGCCACAGAATACGACATGATACAATGCTATACAGTACAAAATAGTGCAATTCGGTACAATGCAGTACAGTACAACAACAATACACTACACTGCAATACAATAAGTACAGTACAGCACAATGCACTATAATAGAATACAACGCAATTTTATTACCTGACACTCCATGCACGGTCATCTGGAGCTTTAAGACGCAACGTGCACTTCTCTTTTGCCTCAGTCTTCTTCTCTTCTCAGAACATGACTGACAAGAACTGTATGAGCAGTGATCGTGATGACATTATTGAGCTCAAGGCATCTTGTGATATTTTCTGTGGTAAGGGTTTACTGTCCGATGTTCAGTGGCCGTTTCTGCAGGTGGGGCATTGTGAGCTGCCAGACGAGAACGCATCGACTGGAGTGCTGGATTTGCGGACATGGCCATCACGATGTGTTGTTATTGCACATGTCAGAATTTTCTTAAGACAAGATTAAATTGAGAACGGGATGCTAGTAAACAAGCAAACAGCAAGCATATTATGTAAGAAAGCCAGGTAGATCCACAACGAGTGATTCAAGTAAAATATCTCTGTCTCTCTCTCTCTCTCTCTCTCTCTCTCTCTCTCTCTCTCTCTCTCTCTCTCTCTTTCGCATCCTTCCTCTAAACATCCTCTGTACTGCCATTTTTCCTCCCGTTCCTTTACAAGGAAAAAAAGAGCATTGATAACGAAGCTCTTGCAGCTAACCTGATGCTATTTTTTACAATTATTCTTGCAAACCTAATTTCGGAGTCTCTGTCTCTATCAACCCCCCCCCCCCCCATCCTCTCCCTATAGTCATTTATACCCCGCGCGCGCGCGCGCGCGTGTGTGTGTGTGTGTGTGTGTGTGTGTGTGTGTGTGTGTGTGTGTGTGTGTGTGTGTACATGTCCTAACAACGTCATCTCATCCTATCGTGCAATAATACGTATGACTGTAAGATCAAAGTCTATTTTTTTTTCTACGTTATACACTGAATGAGCTTTCATACAGACACGTTTACGGCGTAGGGGTATTCACGGTAACTGGTCCATACACTACTCGAGTCTTTAAAACATTAGAATGCCTATATGTAATTTGTATTCAATAAATCTATGAATTAAAAATGAACTGCCTGTTCCGTAACTGAGCGCTTAACTTGAGGCAACTACTACCGCCAAGAACTAATCAAAATTAATGGCTGTCCCCAAAATGTGAAGAGTGGTCAACACAAAATGATGAATTCACGAGCTTTTCCATATCGCCAGCCCGTTTGTTGTGCTGTGCAATGTGCCTTTGCAGTAGGTGTGACGAATGCTGTTACTTCCTAGCTTTTCCAATCCTGTGATGCTTGGGAAGGCTTAATGGTAAGCGTTGAATCCCGTGGTCATCCACGGAATATGGACTGAAGAATCGAATAGTGCACATGTACAAATACAAGGGGATGATGACGCCTTTTGGTTGACACTGCATAAAGCCCATGGACGTTCAGTGGTCATTACACAATGGCATCAGTCAGGGACCAGTTATATCCACTGACGTCTTAATGGGATGCCCTGTACGTGTCTACACCCTACACACACCAGGCTGTCAAAGGCGGTGCAGGATCACTCCTGACTGGTTGGTTCAGCAGTTGAGAACGGTACTACTCTGGGTCCTGTAAACACACACACACACACACACACACACACACACACACACACACACACACACACACACACTCACTCACTCACTCACTCACTCACATATACACACACACTCACACACACTGTCATGAAGTGAGTTAACCAGATTTAACTTATTTTCAAATAAGGATGTGGGTGAGTCGTTCAGACCCATTCTCACGAATAAAAACTGGGGGGTCACCACTGTCATGGACTGAATGTCGCACAAGGGATTCACTCAGAGAACAATTAAAAAAGATAAACTTATCCAGAAACTACACAAAGAGAATGATAACTAATTTACTTGAGGGCTTCTGTCTATTCAAACAAACATCTGAAAAAGAATGGATGACAAACAATGAGCCAAAAAGGGCCACATATATTTGATAGCAAAGCTAAATGACGCAGACACAGCATAAAAAGTACTACCTGTAGCCGTAATAGTTACGGCATTTGAAAATGACACCTTTTCATCGCCACTTTCCGACATCAGAAGAATAATGGTCTTTTGACAAATGAGATAAAGCATGTCCACCAATCCTTCATTATATTTGGGATCTTTAAAAGATAAACAATGTTTTCGATGAAGAAAAGAAACTTTTTTTTTCATTACGAACATACAGCGTAGTCGAAAACCATTCATAAAACGCATTACGTTTATCGAGTCCTGGGATTTACAGAAGAAAAAAAATCTGAATGTGTTCGGCTTAATGATGCATTGCACGAGCGATTACTGTCGTGAGCTTTGCAGTTAACAAGGCGGCCTTGACACGGACTTGTCACTCCTGGCTCAAGCTGCACGTGATGTGCTGTTCTTACCTTCTGTTTTAAACGGTGATTTTCTTTTTCGTCCCCCTCTACGACAGTAATCGCTCGTGCAATGCATCATTAAGCCGAACACATTCAGATTTTTTTTTTCTGTATATCCCAGGACTTGATAAAACGTAATGCATTTTATGAATGGTTTTCTACTAAGCTGTATGTTCGTTATGAAAAATGTTTCTTTTCCTCATCGAAAACATGTGTTTATCTTTAAAGATCCCAAAAATAATATAGGATTGGTGGATATATATATATATATATATATATATATATATATATATATATATATATATATAGGCAGAAAGTTTGAGATTACTGTCCTGTTTAGATGATTTTTTTTTAATCTTGAACGACCAGGTGATCAAAGCTTATTGACACTTATCTTTTACTTTTTTCTAGCATCTTTAAGAGAAGGTACACGTTTCTTGCGTATTATTTCACTCGCTAGAGAAATCTTCTCCCTAAATGCAACAGTAGCTCTCACCCATGCCTGGCACCTAGAGTGGAATCCTTATCCGTATAAAAGGTATAATATTTAATAATTGGAGAATCCTGTTTCCCGTTCAAGTTGTGGGCCTGTCAAACTGTGTGTCCCATGGCATTTCTAATTTCTCAGATAGTAACTCGTGCACAAGGACCTCACAGTCCTGTCTGGTTCCTGTTCTATCCTTGAAATGCTATGAAATATAACAGTGTTTCTCTTGGAACGACATTCTAATTCGTCGGTCTTTTGTTCAAATTTCAACGCCTTTCCAATCAGACTGTCAGTGAGATCAGAGCCCTTTTATTTTTCAAAGACATATTGTCCTCTTCCAGTCCAGCACACGTATCTTTCACCTCCCTAATGTCTGTTTTCATCTCATCAAACTTACAGTTAAGGTCCTGAGAGGAAAACATGACATCATGGAGGCTGGACTTTGTAACTCTTCGAGAGGGAGGGGGTTGGGTGCTGGTGAAACACCACGAGAGCTCTTCAGTCTGGTAGACCTCAGGCTGTCTGGTTTGTTGCCATGAGCAGGTCCCGGGTTTCAGCTCAACATCACCGTAACGCTGAAATGAAAGTCTGCAGTATAAACACGGAGAGGAGCAAACCTACAGTGGCACCACTTTGTTCAATATCCTAAAGAATGAGGCAGTCTTTTTCAAATCATGTCGATGCCTTAAAATGAGAATTACATACAGAAATCAACAACAAACAACACGAAAGAAGAAGGTATTGCAAGCATGATGTTGCTAGCACAATGACACTTTATGAAAAGAAACAAAAAACTGTACACCTCACAATTTGACTTTGAATCCGGAGACCTTACTGTTGATGTTCACAACTTGCGTTCCAGAAGAAAACCCCAGAGAGACACTTTTTGACACTTTGATATTGTATTGTCATTACCAAAGAGGTCTTTTGACAAGGGGGGGGGGAGGGAGAGGGGAGAGAGAGAGAGAGAGAGAGAGAGAGAGAGAGAGAGAGAGAGAGAGAGAGAGATCACGCTTGGCAGAGTGTCATTAAAACACTATAGATATTAGTACACCTACATTGTTCCACTTAAAAAAAAAAAAAAAAAAAAAAAAAAACGGTGGTGTCTAGACGCTACTGTCGACACGCCTACAATCAGGGGGCATAGCCGTTTCTGGTTACTCTTTTATAATGAAAATACACGTGGGTGCTTCTCATTTAATTCTCATTGATTTGGTCCTTTGATCATCCAGTGTTCGCATCCGATGCCATGCCCTCAGTGTTTTCGGCTCTTATCTGCATTTTCATAAATAACACGACGTTATTTATGCGTAAAGTGTATATTCTTATTAGTAAACTATTCTTATTAGTAAACTATCACTCGTTGATGCTGTTCAAAATTAGCTGAACAATGCCTGAACCAGTGACAGTTAAAGGAAGGATACGTTGCAGTGTACGTGTGCGTTTGTTGAGAAGTCAAACTGTTAGAATGATTTGTGTCCTGAATAAATAACTTCCGAACAATGTCTCACTCAACATGACAAACTATTGAGACATGATTCCAATCGGCAGCAGAACAAGGGTTTTAGAAAAGCAACACTTCCAAAACAAATAAATCTGTAAACAAATCAATGCTGTCAATTCCACTAACAGATACAAACTACTAATTCAATGTCGTAACTACGGGTCTAGGTTTTCGGTCGGACAACCACCCTGAAACGATATGACCTTTACGTAACTGAAGGAGAGCCTAAAGGAAATCTTTTAGTAATACATATCTAACAGGCTGAATCACATTTGAGACTGTCATAGCAATGGGCTGTGCAATTACTTCAATACCATTTGTGTTGGCAATGGTCATTATGAAAGCTACTATGAAATAAAAACTATAAATTATGAACACTAAATGTCCCATCTAAAGGTCTTGATTGATGAGAGAACAGTGCTTCCCATCAAGGAAGATGAGATGCGCAAAATAAGATACCAGTTAGGCCAGTTAGTTGCTTCGGCCAGGGTGATTTTCAAATGAAACAAATCACGAAGCATGTGTCTGCGGAGAGGAAGAATAGCAAAAACAGTCAAGTTCACAGTAGCCAACCAAGCCATTCCAACTGTAACAGAACCATATCAAGAGTCCTGGGAGGTGGAGTGATGACTCCTTGAAAGACACAAACAGGTGAGAGGAAACCAAGTAAACGGCAAAAGAAAGTCTGCAGGTAACATTTAGATTGTGTCTGCTCCATGGCAACTATAAGATCTGATGCTTGCAGTTAATGCTGATCTCGAAGCTTATGTGGGCTGTGTTGATATAGGAGATTAACACTAGTACTGTGGAATCGATGAAGGCTGAAATCAGCAAGTATACAAGGAAATGGGTGTCCTGTCTGGTTTTGCTGATGCTGCATTCTTCTTCCACCACGCAAAGCTGAAGCTTTCTCTAAAATTCATCCTGGAGGAAAACAAAGTGGGAAAAGCAAAATCAGTAACCATGCTTGAGACACCGAAAACCAAGTTATAAGATCAGTCCCAGCCAAAGATAAAGGCAGACAGAAAATGTAAAGTTCGGGAGGCAGCGGATGTGACAAAAGAAAACCCCAGAACGAGGGGAAATAACAGGTCAAACACAGACCAAAACCCATGGTTGGGATCGGCAGAATTCAAATGGTGATCAAAAGCAAAAGGGAAAGAAGAGACAAACATAGCTGGAGAAAGCAGAGAACGCCAAGAGAATCCAAACGGATGTCATACAAGGCCAACAAGGACAGTGGACTACGTGGGAAAGCATTCCAAAGAAGTACCACCTTATATAACATATGGCATATGGCACCTCTCAGAGTCAGCTTGATTCTCATATCTCTATACACATCCTCCCCTGAAATTTAAACCTGGTCAAATGGGGTTAATCAGATGATCCTATGTTCCTATTTGTCACGGCAAACAAACAATGGACCATATACCCTGAGTTCATGCAAAGCAGCATGACCCAGCGAAAGTACACATGGTGGCAGAACCAAGTGTTCATGGAGATCGCACATGTGGTCAGCACTGCCAGAGAAATATTGCACCACAGGAAGGAAGCAACGGCGGCAGGATGCCCCAAAACATGGTCTGGAACAGCTGTGGTATAAAGAGCATGAAACAAGGTTAACTAGATGGAGCAGATGACGTGAAATGCACACAGTAGACTTCCAAAACGGGAGAACAATCCAGAAATAATCAGGAACAGTGGCATGAGACCAGATATTGTTTTTTCCACTCAGGTAATCAAAACAAACGTTTCTAATCAAACTCACTGTACCACACAACAGCAGAACGGAGTAATCGCACATGTACATTACGCAGAAGTATGTATGCCATTCTAGCAAGCAGCTTGAGGGAATCTGGCTTCCAGGCCCAGGTTTTCACCTTTGAGGCTGGAACAGGGGAATATATAGGTTCAGAAGTCTATGATCTAATGAAACAGCTCGAGATTTTAGGTATGCAGAGGACCAGAATCATGAAGGCAATGGCAGAGGCAGCTGAAAAGAGTCCCAGCTGGATCTGGTCACTGATTTAGGAAAACTAGATGATGGTATCATTCAGAATGACTACAAGAAAAGTGGTTGTTGTGAAAAGATGAAACAATTTAAAAGAAATTTTCAAAAGCTAATGAATGTATACACTTAAACTAATTATAGATGGCTGGACAAGTCCGAGGTTTATTGTGACCCTGTTTTGACTGACTTCAGAAATCCAAGGCTGGTCCACATCTTACACAACAACAGGCTAAACGAAGTTTGCAAAACAAAGATGATTAAAAGTGTATGCTTTCTCACCTTCACTAAAGAAGTCCTTTGCTCCATCTGAATGAACACTGTCCACCGTAAAACAAGACAAGACAGACAGTGGTCTTGGTTATCTCCATCTGTCTGCCCTATCCTGTCACTGAGGTGCCACAGTGCTTCGCTCACAAGTATCATCATCAGTAGCTGTCACTGGTTTATAGTCCTGTTTCGAGCTGTCTTGAAGCATTGATCTTTGTAAAGTCATACAGACCACTATATAATCACTACAGTCAGTTACTACGGACCAGACCTGCACAATCGCTTTTTTCCAATGTTATTGTCTGTTTGCTTTTTGGTATTGTTTTTTGTTTTCGGTTATGTAACTGAAGTGTGTAGGGAGTTCAGACGTCATTACGATTCTAGTCAGCTGATCATGAGCAAGATGAAAGAAACTGAACTGAACCTGATTTTGGAAGTAGCTGAGCTTAATGAAGATGTGCCTACAGCTGCATCCATTGGATTTGTTTCTCTATCAAACCGACTTGAGATCCCCCCCCCCCCAATTTTTTTTTAATTCTTATGAAGCATTGCACATTGTGGAGTAGAAAGTGTAATCGTTCCAATTTATACGTTCATAAAGTTGGCTGTTAATGAATCAAATCAATAATAATCTTATTAACCTTGATACAAAATTCTGCACGAACAGATTCGGCATAATTATACAGAAAGAGCCTGGCTTCCTTTTCAACTTTGGATGTACTCTTGTATGAGAGTACTGAAAGAGATACCTGCATCAAATAATATTGCAAAAGATTCTTATCTATCCGTCCTAGTTGTTCACAATCGCTGATACATACATTCGATTTTGTTTACTGCATGGCTGAGATTTATCTCTTCCATTCTTAGATCTTTTCAAAGGCTAGGAACAAAAACAATCGTTATAATATATACTGGCAATGTCATTTTTCAATATAAAGAGAAAACAATCTATTAAACATTATAGTGCTTATTTCTAACCATCAAATAACAAATATAACAGGGACTTTGTGTAATCTCTATATTGGACGAGCACGCAGGTACAACTCAGAATGGATTTAAAAAATGTAGACACCAACGGAAGGGAGGTTATAATATTCATATGTGATGCGACAGAGAAATGATGTGACGCGACAAAGAAATGGAGGAACATGGAAAAAGTATGATTCATGCTGGAGAGAGAGAGAGAGAGAGAGAGAGAGAGAGAGAGAGAGAGAGAGAGAGAGAGAGAACTCGGAACTCTGATTTG
>JADBJO010003214.1:197500-200000 GCA_016801955.1 Conus betulinus
GTGGTTTCCAAAATTTAAGAAGACTGCTCCGAGACAGTGTCTTAGCCCTAACTCATAACCAATCACATCGAATACAACTGCGTAATACGTCGAAAGATATGGTGCTGTTCAGTGCTTTCGGCTGCCATTGCTTTCATAGCAGACAGGCCCTTTTGCATTTAAAAACTTTTTTTTTCTCAGCACGCTTTGTAAGGTCAGGATTCTCCCAATGCCTTTATTCATAATAGCGTAGATTTTCGGTGATTCAAATTTTACTCCTTTGAAGGGCACGAATTAATTTAATTCCTCTGATGTCCTGTCATTGCTGTTTTACTGCTGCTGAACTGTTTTCGGTTGTTGTTTTTTCTGAACACTATTTGATATTTTCTAGATCGCACCATCACATGCTAGAGTGAACACTTGAGCTATCCCATTCATGTTTAGGTCAGCAAGGCCATGTGTGCAATCATTGTGTAAAGCAGGGTAGAGGTACGAACCTCGAGGCAGTCCCATGGAGAGTTCTTGAGGTTCATACATCCAAATCATAGGATGACGTTTCGCTCCTGAAGTACTGCTGAATCCTACATGTAAGTATTCTGCTGGCTCCATAGTTAAGGAGTAGTTCCGCGAGGAGCGACAACTGGACTTTGTTGTATGCGTTATCTAGGTCTACTGCCAGCGTTCCCTTTTTTTTTTTCTTTGGAATCCTTCGTATAATTTATATGCAAAAGTGGCTGCATTTCCCCATGCACTTTTACCTGTTCTGTACTTTCCTTGGCTGGGATGTAAAATTTAAAAAAAAAATGTCTACTTTCAAGGTCGCTTGTGAGTTTCATGGCTGAGATTCATGAGCTTTATTACTATATATTTTGCACAGTGATTATACGGTAGCCACTTACCTGCTGATGATATTTTCCTGTTTTGAGGTACAGCTTTAAGGTGACTGTATGTCCAGTCTTTTGAGACATTTATTGAAACTGCCTCTGTAGAGCCTGAAGATGTGGATACTATCTTCTTCTGAGAGCTGTTTAATATTTGCAAAAGTTTTAAGCGTGAAACGGAAAACTTTTGCCAGGGTTTCCAGCTACGCAAAGAGTTGTATTAGGCCGAACGTGATAGAATCAGCCGGCTTGTGACTGAAGAAGGCCCAGCTTTGTCTCTAACAACACTAGCATAATGCTTTTTTTCAAACACGACATGATGCTGAAAGATTTCCACAGTTTACCATTGATGGTTTGCTTGTATATTACTCTCAAATCATCATATTTGCCCTCGAATATCGACATTAAGTACACCCTTTATAAAGACATGAAATGTTTGTCCATGTGCCTGTTTTACTGTTGATATGTGTTTGTTTATTTCTCAAGCTGTTCCTGGGTAGATGTGTCAGGTACACGCATGGAACATCCTTTTGGGGTGATGTCTTCTTGTGTGCTTTGTGTGCTCCGTGTTGGCATTTCTGCTGGGCGATTTGGAGTCGTAGTTGCATTTGTTTAGACTTATGGGCGTGCGTTAATTTCATCATGAGAGCAAGAGTACTTGTTTGTAGTTCTTAGATGGCTTTGCTAGATTTCGTGGCAAAGGTGAGTATTGGGGGAACTGGGGTGGTGACTGTTAATGGATCACTCATTGTTTGTGGGTCTCTTATTCATTTGTGTTTTATGGCCAGCTTACAGCAATGCATACAGAAAAACATTGACGCAGGAGAAGACAAGAGTCATGAAAACACAGACTTTTGGGAACATATTACCAAGAGAACATAGAGAAGGGAAACATACAGAAGTGGGAGCATAGAGCTGGGGAAAACAAAAGCCCATCGAAAACGACCTGGGTGAACAGCCTAGGGAACAAAACACATTCCCCGTCCCATTCTGCACCCTGTTGAAATGGGCCCTGATGGTGCTAGGACCTAGCAGCATTATCCCACGCAGTCTCGTCATGTAGTTCCAAACCAGATCGGAAATCCACAGCCACAGCATTTATCTTTCTCTCATCCTATCTGTTTCTTTGTCAATGCAGCCTCTGGCTCAAATCTAGGTCTTCAGCCTTTTATCACCGTAGGTAACAAAGAACACAACTCGATTGTCTGCTGAACGACAGCCCTTTTTAGTCTTCAGTGTCTTCAGTCCCGATCAAAAAGCGAAGACTTTAGGCTGTCGCAACACGCTAAAATGAAACGCCCGCGTGTTATGTCGTAACAAAAGCGGACACCTCATTAATTCTCGTTTACCAAACTGCACATTTCCGCTCTATCTTTCTTTCGTGCTGAGATCTGAGACTGTACGTAGAATGCCACGCACACTGAAAAGATAGAATTTACAAAAAATGCACAGGAAAAGGGATCATCCTAATCAGAGTTTTAACCAGTTCTGACATGTCTCTGATATTTTATTCGGACAGACAGCAAGGAAAAACGTTGGGTGGGTGGTGGGGTGGCTGAGTTTGTCCCGATCTTTACGTTCTGTCTGTTAAATAGAGAGACGGGGTGCTCGTTCGTGTTCACACGCACAGACATGACTGC
>JADBJO010003214.1:202500-210000 GCA_016801955.1 Conus betulinus
AAATTTCTTTCTGCACATCACCTACCGACCACATTCACTACATTTGCTAACCTGAAGATTTCATGTGAACTTAGCATCGCGATTTAAGCGTGGGAAGCCAAGGCTGATACCCCATATGCCGGCAAGGCTGATACCCCATATCCCGGCAACTGCAAACCAGTCATCTTTAACGCAGCCTCACGTGTACATAGTGGATTGCTGTTATAAGGTGGAAGGCTGACTGGGAGTGCACTGCAGACCTCCCAGAATGGAAGAGTCACCCAGAGATCATCAGTAAGAGCGCCATGAGACCAGACATAGTAGTCTCTACTCTCAGTCAACCAAGCAGCAGCTGGTCATGATCGAGCTCACGGTGCCATATGAGAACAGAATGGAGGCAGCTCAAATCTACAAGACTGAAAAGTATGCTGATCTGGCAAACAGCCTGATGACAGAAGGCTATCAGGTCAAAATCCTCACTGCAGAAATTGGAGCTAGGGGTTTGTAGGAACATCTGCATACAGCCTCATGAAACAGCTCTCAGTTGCAGAGAGGGACAAAAACCCAGAGCCCTGAATGCAATGGGCAGAAGCAGCAAAGAGGTGTGTTCAAGCTGAATCTGGTAAAGGAGGAGGAACAAAAGTGAACTTCATACAAATATCAGGTGTCCCAGTGGCTCAGTGATCAGTGCGCGAGTATTAAGTGGAAAATAAGCATGTCCAGTGGGACATGGATTCGAATCCCAGCCATGGCTCGTCCCAAGATGGGAAAAAAGGGGGCAGCAGAGGGACATCCAGAGTCATGAACCAGGGTGGCCCAACCCCCCCCCCCCCCCCCCCCCCCTCGAGTGTCAGGAGATAAGGGCCGAAACACTTGTTTGAAGGGGGCTTCTCTTCTGAGGAATCTCTGCTGTCACGCTCTCCACGAGTTTCTTTCTACTGATGCATGGGTAAACCATTGACTTCCAGGAATAGGCCGGAGGACGTCCGGAAAAGACCGGAGGACACTGGGAAAGACCAGAACCAAGGGCTCTGTGGGCTGGGTCCCCACTTTGCCTTCAACATGTAGCTACTAACAACAAAAGGAAAAGATGCTCCCAGGATTCACCAAAAGGGGGAGAGAATGATGAATCCATCGGTGCTCAACCATTCACGACTGCAAATCCCAAACGGACTATGAACATGGACCAAATAAAATATCCATGTGCCTGTGGAAAGCGTTTCGCTACCACCTGTGGCATGAAGATCCACAGAACACAGATGGGATGTGTGAAGACTCATCTGAATGAGCAGCAGCGCACTGCATCAGCAGCTAAGACGTCGGAAGACAAAGGCCAGGATTTAAACCACAGTGCCAAGGACATCCACGCTGTTGGTTCGGATGAGGAATTTGCACAGGCCCTCGATGCCAGGCGCCTGAAACTCAACCTGCCACGAGCAAACGAGACTAAAGATTTGGAGAAACTGGATGCAAAAATCGTCCAGAGACTCGATGCACTGATAGGGAAAAGCGCCCTGGAACACAAACTAGCCACATATGGGGACATAGTGTATGTCACATGCACAGACGCCTATGGAGCAAAACTACCCAAAGAGAAAAACACCTCCAAAGAATCCAGACGCCAAGAAGAGATGGACAAGATCAGGGTCCAAAGAAAAACCTCAAGAAGCAAATGAAGACTGCTCTGCCAGCTGAAAAACAAGGCTTGGGAAAGCTCTGGGAAGACCTGAAAGCAAAAAACACAGCGCCCTCAGCAAAGCGGAATCTGAGATGAAGAAGAAGAGCAAAAAGAAGAAGACCCAAGAGCGCTTCTTTAGAGACCCCTTCCAGTTTGCCAGAACTCTGTTTGAGCAGCCAGAATCTGGGATCCTAAGTGTGGACAAAGGAGTTCTTGAGCAGCATCTGAGGAAAACATACTCTGACTCATAGAACAAAGCACACACTCAACATTCAAGGTCTGGTGTTGCCAACCAACCCTGTGGAACAGTTCAATGACAAGCCTCCAACGTTTGGCGGATCAAGAAAGTGGTCGACAAAGCCAGATGCAAATCATCACCAGGGCCAAACGGAATACCTTACCAGCTGTACAAGAAGTGTCCCAAGATTCTGTAGTGGCTTCACAGGCTGCTGTGATCAGCTGGAGAAGAAACCAGAAGATCAGCGGCCAGTGGACGACGGCAGATGGTGTGTACATCCCCAAAGAGCAAACTCAAGTGACATCGGCCAGTTCAGGCCAATATCTCTACTGAACGTCGAAGGGAAAATCTTCTTCTCTGTCATGGCAGCAAGGCCGACCAAGTACCTCATGGAAAACAAATGCTTGGGTGTGTTCGTCCAGAAAGGTGGCATCCCAGGCGTGGCTGACTGTGTAGAACACGCCACAATGATCTGGGACGCAATCCAAAGAGCAAAAACAGAAAAGAGAGACCTGGACGTAATGTGGCTTGATCTAGTAAACGCATATGGATATGTACCCCATGAGATGATACAGTTGGCTCTTGAGATGTACCATGTGCCAAAAAAACACCCGCGACATGCTCAAGAAGTACTTCAATGGCTTCTCAATGTGGTTCTCTACCAAGGAGTACACAACAGATTGGATCAACTTGGAAGTGGGCGGGCATTGCAATGGGATGTGCAATTTCCCCAATACTGCTCGTGTTGGCAATGGAAGTCATCTTGAAAGCAGCAGCAAGCAACGCAAGACAGACCTTGGCGATGGATACAAGACGGCCCCTCTCAAGGCCTTCATGGATGATACTACAGTGATTCCATCCAGAGAAAACGAGACACGGCATGTGCTGGAGAGGCTGGATGACATAGCTGCCTCATCCAGAATGAAGTTCAAGCCAAAGAAATCATGGAGTCTCTCACTGAGGAAAGGAAAAGTGGCCGAATCTGTGGTCTTCAGTGTTGCCAACCAGGCCATTCCAACAGTTACAGAAAAGCCAGTTAAGAGCCATGGAAGATGGTATGATGATACGCTGAAAGACACACACAAGAGCAAAAGAAACCAAACAGATGTCGGAAGAAGGCTTGGAGACCATTGACCAGTGTGGGCTCCCTGGCGAATACAAGGCCTGGTGTCTGTAGTTCATGCTGATACCAAAGCTCTTATGGCCTCTGATGTTATACGACATCTGCACCAGTATAGTGGAGGCAGTGGAATGCAAAATCAACAAGTTCACAAGGAATGGCTTGGTGTCCCACCCTGTCCGACTGACATAGCGCTGTACTGTCGCCAAGCAAAGCTGAAACTTCCACTGAAATCCATCCCGGAAGAATACAAATCAGGGAAGATCAGACTTCAAAGCATGCTGGAGGACTCAGGAGACATAGTGGTAGAAGCAATCAAGTCCCAGCTGAAGACAGGGAGAAATGTAAAGCTCGAGAGGCGATGGATTCTGCAAAAGAAAATCTCAAGATCAGAGAAATAACAGGACAAACACAGACCAACAGACAAGGACAGTGGATGAGCAAAACTGAATGATGGTCAAAGGCCAAAAGAAAAGTCAAAAGAGACATGATGATTCAGGAGATGAGAAAAGAAGAAGACCAAAAAAGACTCCAAAAAGCAGTCCAGCAGAACCAGCGAGGGCAATGGACAACATGGAAGAATGCTCTTCAAAGAAGTCTCATTTGGAATGACATTTGGCACATGGCCCCTCTCAGGATCAGCTTCATTCTCAGATCTGCATATGACCTTCTGCCCTCAAATGCAAACCTGGTGAATTGGGAAAAACAGACGATCCTTAATGTCCCCTCTGCCATGAAAAACAAACAGTGGAGCATGTCCTAAGCTCATATAAAATAGCCCTGGCTCAAGGAAGGTACACATGGAGGCACAACCAAGAGATTGCACAAGTAGTCTGGGCTAGTACCAACACTGCAAAAGGGAAAATCTGTACTCCAAAAACACCCGCAACATTCTTCATGGCAGGAGGCAGCGAATCATGGCCAAGAACAACAGTGCCACTCGGAACATGCAGGCAGAGTCTGCTGGACTGGGCAGATGACTGGGAGTACACTGCAGGCCCCCCAGAATGGAAGAGTCACCCAAATATCATCACCAAGAGTGGCATGAGACCAGACATAGTAGTCCACTCTCAGTCAACCAAGCAGCTGATCATGATCGATCTCACGGTGCCATATGAGAACAGAATGGAGGCAGCTCAAATCTATAAGACTGAAAGTATGCTAATCTGGCAAACAGCCTGAGGACAGAAGGCTATCAGGTCAAATTCCTCACTGCAGAAATTGGAGCTAGGGGGTTGTAGGAACGTCTGCATACAGCCTCATGAAACAGCTCTCAGTTGCAGGGAGGGAAAAACCCAGAGCCCTGAAAGCAATGGCAGAAGCAGCAGAGAGGGGTTCAAGCTGGATCTGGTCAAAGAGGGACAATAGTGAATTTCATACAAATATCAGGTGTCCCAGTGGCTCAGTGGTTAATAATGCGTCGAGTCAGTTAGTGGAAAATAAGCATGTCCAGAGGGGCATGGGTTCGAATCCCAGCCATGGCTCGTCCCGAGGTGGGGGAAAAAAAGGGGGGCGGGGGGGAGCAGAGGGACATCCGGTGTCATGAACCGGGTGTGGCCCAACCCCCCTAGAGTGTCAGGAGATAAGGGCCGAAACACTTGCTTGAAGGGGGCTTCTCTTCTGAGGACTCTCTGCTGCCACGCTCTCCACGAGTTTCTTTCTACTACTGAAAGTAAAGTATCCAGCAATTAATCTGAAATCATCATGATCATCACAAGGTATCTAGCACCGTGCGGAGTACTTCAACTTCCATTGTCTACTGATTCAACTCATGCAAGAGAGACAAGAACACCCCAAAAATGAGATGGGGGGGGGGGGGGGGGGGGGTTGGGGGTTAGCAGAATACGAGGTATATGAATCTTGACTTTTCTGCGATGACAGTCAATGGCAGCTAGCTATACTTTCGCTTAATAAAATGCAGTGAATCAGCTGAAGTGCTGTTAAAGGTGTAGCTAGCTCTGTTATGCAGTTTTCTATCAGTAATACATATTTGATGATGATGTAAACTTTGATGCGAAGACAGTTTTTTTTTTTAATGTCTCTTGACATATTAGTTACAAATTGGAATTTGGTAGATAGTTTGAATATATCAGTGTATATGACAGAATGTGCCACAAATATCGATCGTTCTGGAAAAGCCAACGGAATCAGCATCTCCGAAATAAAATATGAAAAGGATAAAGAGACTATCCAAATTATTTTCTGTTGGCGATAAGGAAATGTTTTCTGGATCTTGAGTGCCATAGTGACTTTGATATTTAAACTGACCTCCAACTGCTCTTGAAATTTCCTTACTATGTCCAGGGTTATTGAATATCATTTGCCAGACACTGAGAGCGTTAGTATTGGTTCGTTGAAGACTGGAATAAGCTTTTATTGTTTTGTTACTATGCTCAACAAGCTTTGACCTTGGTTTAGCATATGAACCCAAATTTCACTGCAAACAAATCAACTGATGTTAGAAACCGAGTGCTTGTGCTGAGAGTAGCCAGAGACAGCGCACAAATCCAATGTGTGGTCTTATCTGTGCCAGCCTTCATTAAAAAAAAAAAATCATATTTCGCCCGCTTCCTTTACGGGTCAAACAGCAGAAAGTTGGACATTAAAAATGGCACTGCTAGCCTTTCGGTGACGCATATTTTACTTTGTTCACAAAAAAGTGTTCGTTTAGTTATCTAAGGTTAAAGTGGGATTTGGGAGTTCAGTGGGGAAATTATCCGACAAAGGCAAGTTTCTAAAACTGAATGAGTCCGACTGAACATTACAGTACTGTTTTAAAAGCTTGTTTTCATGTAAAATCTATTGACATCCGATATGGAAGTCATTCCAGTCTTGGCTAGTAATTAAGTAATTAATTATGAACCCTATAAACACACACGAGTTGAGGACGTAAGCTAACGACGTTACGAGAAATCAGATCCTGTGCCAGTTCCTAACAATGAAAATAAACTTGAAAATCACTATTGAGCTTTGAAATGTTTGACGGAATACTGAAACTGATATTTTACAGGTGGATTAGCCTCAGTCTAACCAGCTAATCAAGATAATCTTGCTTTCAAGCTAACGTCCAGGCCATAGATTTTGGATCCTGAGAGTCTGCAGGCATGTCAGCTTCATCTGACGCCTTCGAGTAACATTTGCCACTTTTGGAATCCCAGAAGAACTCACCAGCGATGGAGGACCCCTGTTCACTTCAGGCAAAACAGGAGTTCCTGAAGTCTTGGGGAGTCCGTCACAGGATCACTTCTGTGGGTTTTCCTTATGCTAACTGCCAGGCCGAATTGGCTGTAAAAAACTGTAAAACGCATGCTTGTGGACAACATCGGCCAAACCGGTTCTTTGGATGTGTACAAACTCCAGAGAGCCATTCTTATATTCAGGAACACTATCGATCCTGAGACCAGGACATCCCCTGCAATGGCCCTTTTTGGAAGACCCGTGCATGATGCAATCCCCATCCCGCTGGGCAGATACACACTCCATGAAGCCCGGAGGGACCTCATGACCAGAGGGAAGCTACCCTGGCGAAGAGACAATCTCGGAAGCATGAACGCTGGAGTGAACATACACATCGCCTCCCTCCTCTCACGGTAGGCGATCACGTATACCTGCAACACCTGCGTGTTGCAACTACCCTAGACGGTGGGAACGTACTAGCATCGTGGTGGAGGCTCGCCAACACCATCAGTACATTATGCGTGTTGATGGATCAGGGCGAGCCACCATCCAGAATCGCCAACACCTGCGGAAGTTCATCCCGTTTCACCACAACGTGCATCCATTCCCCCACACCCTTTGCACCCCACCAGTCACCTCACCTGATGTCCGACCAACATCCACCGAGCCCCCATTGTCACCGCCAGTGGCACCTCCACGTGTGGCATCCGCTCCGGACGCCCTGTCAGCAACATCCGACACCCGGCAGTCACCGACACCTGCTCCGGCCTCACCTGCCCCGGTCTCCCCCCCGATCCACACACCACGTAGCCTTGGACTGTGACAACCCCATCAGATGGCAGCCTGATCCCTAAGGACTCTGGTATGGCAGCATCTTCCCCGACAAAGAGTCGAATACCCCGGGCCCTTGCCCGACTATTACCCTTCAACCAGCCAGGCGTGAAGGAGCTGTCCACACCTGGTACCTCCAGGTGTGGGGTGCCTCTCGCAGAATAACATTTTCTAAGACGCCAACACACTGAGCGACAGTGACTAATCTTTTTAGTCTTTCTGCGCCCATTAAACTTCCCCTAGGGAAGGGTGAGAGACAGTGGACAGTATTATTAATGTTTTTATTTTCCACAGAGTTATATTTAGTTTTCATAGAAGTTATAAGAAGGGTTGGACAAGAGTGGATTTTGTTTCAGTTTTAATCGTACCCGTTAAAACTAACCCCCCTGGGGGAGGGAGATAGATAGTAACCCTGTGGTAGTTTGGCCGTATTTCAGATACAGTAGCCGTCATCCTACAATTCTGAGGAAAGGTGAC
>JADBJO010003214.1:217500-259350 GCA_016801955.1 Conus betulinus
TGGCCGTCACCGAACCGGTAGGACGTGTTCCCTCTGCTCTCCGCGCACGAGTCAAACGAAGCTTTTTTTTTTTTTTTTTTTTCAGCTCACTGGCGGCACTGGCGGCTTCTTCTCTCTTTACGAGTTCAGGCCTACAGAAAATGACATGGGCTTCATATGTGAGGCTCCTTGGTTAAAAATTGAAATTTGAAAAGTGAACTTTCTGTTATGTATTATACTTCAAGCACGATTTGAAGATGAAACTAATATATCCCGGTTCACCGACAAGCGAGCAGTGGGTGTGTGCGACAACAACTCTGCAACGTAAACTATCAGGAAAGTGTTGTTTACAAACAGTGGATGTGTTTCTCTTTTTCCTTTTTTATTTTTTATTTTTGGAAAAGAATATTATTCACGTGAGTACTAAACAGTGATGACAAGCACAATCTCCAAATATTTCAGTGGTAGAGGAGCAAGTAAGAGAAAACAAGGTGATAGCCCGGCTTCAAGTGGTAGCACTGTTAGTCCTATTAGTTCTCTGAAGACCGGAAAACACAGAGACAGGAAAGTGATCCAGAATCTGATGAAGAAATGTCGCTCACCACTCTGCAAGAGATTAACGAAAACCTAGAATTGTTGGCTTCAGCTAAAAACGATATTAGACAAATTAGACATGATATAGACACATTGAATAAGTCTCTACTTGCAAAAATTGAAAAACTTGAAAGTTCAGTCTTCGACTTAGAAACAGAAAGGGATAAACTAAACAGTGAAATAGCAAAGCTTAAAGAGGACAATCTAACTTTGAAAAGTGAGCTGGATCAAGAAAAGAAAAATAACAAAAACATCAAGGTGACACTGAATGACCATGAGCAGTATGGTCGCTCATGGAATGTCCGTGTATACGGGATCAAAGAGGCAGGGCAGGGCAAGACCGAGACAGCAGAAGACTGCATCATGAAATGTACGGACATCTTTACTCGTCAAGTTGGTGTTCCAGTTTCCCCGGCGGACATTGAAACCGCACACCGTACAGGCAGGCCTGGTGCCAACGGAAAACCTCGTCCCGTCATCGTCCGATTCTTCTCCAGACAGAAAAAAGGCGCAGTGTTGACCTCTAGGAGAAAACTGAAGAATTCGGGTGTGTCGATTAACGAGGACCTTACTAAACAAAATTACTTTCTGTTGAAAAAGGCCAACGAGCATTCCGCTTGTTTAACTGCCTGGTCTTCAAATGGAAAGATTCTGGCCAAGATGAAAAACGGAAAGCTGTTGAAGGTGGACTTGGACTCGAACATTTATGAACAATTCCGGAAAGCAATGAATCATTAATTGGAACCTCTTTTTTTTTTCCCCCCCCCCCCCCCCCCCTCCCCCTTTGCGTCCTTTGGGCTTTTTGTTTTGATGTAATTTGATGTCATTTGACTTTACTTTTTTAAAGAAGTTTTTTTTTTTCCCCATACTGTGACCTCCTTTAGCGGTCACTCTCTCTCTCTCTCTCTCTCTCTCTCTCTCTCTCTCGACTCCCCCTCCCCTACACGCGCACTTGCGCGAGCGCGAGCGCGCGTGATACGTGTTTAACGTGATACGTGTTTAAATATATGAAACGGAATTTGAATTATTTGCTTTTCAAAAGTGTGGGACTATGTGTGTGCTGATGCCGGAGCTGTGTGGCGATGCTGGGATAGCCGTGTGTTACATGTGTGCAGGTTGGTAACAACCCCAACATTAGGAAGTAACTCATATTCACGTTTTTGACTGTTACTGTGACGGTAGTACCCTCCTCCCCCCCCATTGTCCCTCGTCCGCGTTCCTCCTTCCTCCCGTGCTTATACACGGACGGCGGAGAGGGGGGAGTGGAGGGGGGGGGGGAGAGGTTAGCGATAGAGATGACTAGACTGTAGATGTAGAAGGTGTTACTTCCATTCCTTTTTTTTTTTTTTTTTTTTCTCCTCTGTGTATGTGCTGATGAAGCAAAATGATGTGTTAATGTATTTCATTGTATTTCATCTTGATTTGGACACTTTCCCTCCGGTTCCCGATCCTTTGTATGCTCATGTTTTCCATTTCTTCGCCCCTCTTCTTCTCTCTCTCTCTCTCTCTCTCTCTCTCTCTCTCTCTCTCTCTCTCTCTCTCCGCCCCACTCTTCGCCTGCTCCTTTCCCTGACCCGTCAGTTCTGTCCCTGTTTCCATTCCCGCCCTGGAAAATGCAATAGTGGTATTATTGTTTGCTCTGTTCAAGTTCTTTGCGCCACATATTTATTATGCTTTGACTGTTCACGGTTCTGTTTGTGCTTTGATTCTGCCCACGAAGCTACTGAACACGGTGCTCCTCTATAATTGTGCCCACAGTGTGTGTATTTTTTTTTTTTTTTTTTTTTTTTTTTTTTTTTTTTTTTGAGAGAGCTCTTGAAACCTTTATATTACAATCTTTCCCTTGCTCACTCTCGGCCAATTTGTCGTTTTTTTTCGGGCCGGGTGGGGGTGGGGGGGGTGGGGTGATTTGGGGGTGACCCGGGGGAGATGGGCACTGGAGAGAACACGCGGGCGCCTGCGGGGTCGCGCGCGGGTGCGCGCACGCGCGAGCGCACGCGCATGTTCCGTACCTTAAATTCGTATCTTGAATATTGTGACGTTACCATATGTCGCATATAGTTAAGAAGGTTGCTTTATTATACTTTTCAGTCCAGGTACATTTTTTGCTTGAAGAAGATGAGATGCATTGCTCTGTATTAATATGTTCTAAAAGGATATTGACTGTACCAGCAAACCATTCATCTCTTGTCGATTCTCTCTTTCTCTCTCCCTCTCTTTATTTTTCTTTTCTCTGCTCTCTCTCTCTCTCTCTCTCTCTCTCTCTCTCTCTCTCTCTCTCTCTCTCTCTCTCTCTCTCTCTCCATCCCCTCCTCCTCCTCCTCCTCCTCCTCCATCTTCTTCTCCTATCGTCGAATCGGTTGTTTTGTTATATGATTAATTTGATGATATGTAGTTTTCTGGACTGAGGGTGAGGTGGAAGATGATGTGATTTGACCGCAATGGCTGTAGTTAGCTCACACTAGTAATAACGCTCATAGGGGCCATTATGGCTATTCCTGTGTCACCTTCGAACCACAGATACTGACACCAACTGATATGTCTCAGTTTATATATATATTCCATAATTGTCATCCACGATTTTTTTTCTTTTTCCTCACATCTTTTGACCAAACATGTCTGCTTATTTATAAAAATGTTTTCAACCCTGAAAATATGCTACTTTGGCATTTAATGGCATGGAGTGTGTCTGAGTTCTTTAGTCACGATTGTGCGCGGTTGCACATGTTTGTACAGAGAGGGAGAGAGAATCAGGGAAGGACAGTCATATTTCATTGCATTGTGACCCCCCCTTTCTCTCTCTCTCTCTCTCTCTCTCTCTCTCTCTCTCTCTCTCTCTACTCCCCCTCCCCTACACGCGCGCTTGCGCGAGCGCGAGCGCGCGTGATACGTGTTTAACGTGATACGTGTTTAAATATATGAAACGGAATTTGAATTATTTGCTTTTCAAAAGTGTGGGACTATGTGTGTGCTGATGCCGGAGCTGTGTGGCGATGCTGGGATAGCCGTGTGTTACATGTGTGCAGGTTGGTAACAACCCCAACATTAGGAAGTAACTCATATTCACATTTTTGACTGTTACTGTGACGGTAGTACCCTCCACCCCCCATTGTCCCTCGTCGTCCGCGTTCCTCCTTCCTCCCGTGCTTATACACGGACGGCGGAGAGGGGGGAGTGGAGGGGGGGGGAGAGGTTAGCGATAGAGAGATGACTAGACTGTAGATGTAGAAGGTGTTACTTCCATTCCTTTTTTTTTTTTTTTTTTTTCTCCTCTTGTGTATGTGCTGATGAAGCAAAAATGATGTGTTAATGTATTTTCATTTGTATTTCATCTTGATTTGGACACGTTCCCTCCGGTTCCCGATCCTTTGTATGCTCATGTTTTTCCATTTCTTCGCCCTCTCTCTTCTCTCTCTCTCTCTCTCTCTCTCTCTCTCTCTCTCTCTCTCTCTCTCTCTCGCCTGCTCTCTTCTGCCCCCTCTCTGACATTCGCCTGCTCCTTTCCCTGACCCGTCAGTCCTGTCCCTGTTTCCATTCCCGCCCTGGAAAATGCAATAGCGGTATTATTGTTTGCTCTGTTCAAGTTCTTTGCGCCACATAATTTATTATGCTTTGACTGTTCACGGTTCTGTTTGTGTTTTGATTCTGCCCACGAAGCTACTGAACACGGTGCTCCTCTATAATTTGCCCACAGTGTGTGTTTTTTTTTTTTTTTTTTTTTTTTTTTTTTTTGAAGAGAGCTCTTGAAACCTTTATATTACAATCTTTCCCTTGCTCACTCTCGGCCAATTTGTCGTTTTTTCGGGCGGGTGGGGGGGGGGGTGGGGGGTGGGGTGATTCGGGGGTGACCCTGGGGAGATGGGCACTGGAGAGAACACGCGGGCGCCTGCGGGGTCGCGCGCGCGGGTGCGCGCACGCGCGAGCGCACGGGCATGTTCCGTACCTTAAATTCGTATCTTGAATATTGTGACGTTACCATATGTCGCATATAGTTAAGAAGGTTGCTTTATTATACTTTTCAGTCCAGGTACATTTTTTGCTTGAAGAAGATGAGATGCATTGCTCTGTATTAATATGTTCTAAAGGATATTGACTGTACCAGCAAACCATTCATCTCTTGTCGATTCTCTCTTTCTCTCTCCCTCTCTTTTTTTTTCTCTTTCTCTGCTTCTCTCTCTCTCTCTCTCTCTCTCTCTCTCTCTCTCTCTCTCTCTCTCTCCTCCTCCTCCTCTCCTCCTCCTCCTCCTCCTCTCCTCTTCTCCTATCGTCGAATCGGTTGTTTTTGTTATATGATTAATTTGATGACATGTAGTTTTCTGGACTGAGGGTGAGGTGGAAGATGATGTGATTTGACCGCAATGGCTGTAGTTAGCTCACACTAGTAATAACGCTCATAGGGGCCATTATGGCTATTCCTGTGTCACCTTCGAACCACAGATACTGACACCAACTGATATGTCTCAGTTTATATATATATTCCATAATTGTCATCCACGATTTTTTTTCTTTTTCCTCACATCTTTTGACCAAACATGTCTGCTTATTTATAAAAATGTTTTCAACCCTGAAAATATGCTACTTTGGCATTTAATGGCATGGAGTGTGTCTGAGTTCTTTAGTCACGATTGTGCGCGGTTGCACATGTTTGTACAGAGAGGGAGAGAGAATCAGGGAAGGACAGTCATATTTCATTGCATTGTGACCCCCCCTCTCTCTCTCTCTCTCTCTCTCTCTCTCTCTCTCTCTCTCTCTCTCTCTCTCTCTCTCCCTGGCCCCTCGTGTTCTTCGCTTGTTATTAGGGGGAGGGGGGGGGAGGAAATAAATCTTTGTATGTATGATTACATATTATTTGCTATTGATGTTTCTTTGACTTGTCTCATTCCCAAGCCCTAGTATGACCCGTAGTGGTCGTTTTTTTTGTTTTTGCTTGTTTTTTTTGTTTTTTGGGTTTTTTTTGTTTTGTTGTTGTTTTTTTCTTTTTTTAGTCGACACGCACACCCCAATGCTCGCTTGTGCCTAGTCAAGCGATTTTCTACACGTTTCCATTTGTTGTTGTTTGCAAGATTATTCTACATGATGTTTGTCCTACTCCGTCTTCGTTATGTGTTCGTTGTTTCACCAGGATATGATGATTTGCGTTACAAAGGGAGTCATTTTATTGTCTTTATGGGTTACTTACTTCGTCTTCTTTGCATTTGATTGGATGTTTCCTTCTATTTGGGATTGTTTATTGTTTGACGGTAATAATGTAAAGTTTTTGTTATTTAAAAATAATGTATTCATAAAAATTTACTTGAGACATGGACAGTAGTATAATAGTTCTTTCAGTAAATTGTCAAGGGCTGAACAATCCGCAGAAAAGACGGGATGTTTTCCATTATTTAAGAAATAAGAAATATTCTGTCTATTTTTTTACAAGATACGCACTTTGAGAAAAAGATAGAAGATTATGTTTTAGCGGAATGGGGATATCAGGGTTTTTTTTTTTCAAACCATACATCAAATTCAGAGGGTTGCAATACTGTTTAACAATAATTTCGAATTCAAGTCAAACGTGTAATGAAAGATACAACTGGAAATTATGTTATGGTATTGATTGAAATGCATAAAAGCAATTTCCTTTTTGTTAACATATATGGCCCTAACAGAGATGATCCTGGGTTTTATCATACACTGAAAGAAAAGATTGATGGGTTTAATACTGAAAATATAATACTAGCAGGTGATTTTAATCTAGTTCTTGATCCTTCTCGAGACTATTGTAATTACAAACATACTAATAACCCTAAAGCAAAAGAGACTGTCGAAAACATTATCGACAATTTAGATTTAAACGATATTTGGCGTCAGTTAAATCCTGATTGTCTCCGTTACACGTGGAGAAGAACCAATCCTTTTCAACAGGCGAGGTTAGACTTTTTTTTTCAGATTCTGTGGTTTCATTTGTAGATGACGCTGATATTGAATGCGGATATAGAACAGATCATTCCGCTGTACTTCTTAAACTGAAATTCAATGACAGTGTAAAGCATAATACCTTTTGGAAGTTCAATTCATCTCTTTTAAAAGATAAAGCATATGTAGATGAAATAAATGATGAAATTAAAAACATTAAAGAAGAATATGCAGTAAACATAAATGAAAGCAATTTGCGAGATGAAGACTACAATTTTCTATTTCTGACGACATTTTTCTCGATTTTTTATTGATGAAAATAAGATCAAAAACAATCTCTTATGCTACGATGAAAAAGAAGAAAACTATGGAAAAAGAAAAACAATTAGAGCAAGATATATGTAGATTAGAAAAACTTGAGAAAAAGAATGAGGATGATGTTAGAAATATGAATATGAAAAAAGAACAGCTGAAAGAAATTAGAGAAAAACAAATAGAAGGAGTATTATTAAGATCACGAGCTAGATGGATAGCGGGAAGGGGAGAAAGTTAGTAGTTATTTTTGCAATTTAGAAAAGCGGCATTTTGTCAGTAAGAATATGGCTAAGATCATTGATGAACAAGGTAACATTTTAACAAATCAAAAGGATATCCTTCAAGAGGTGCAGAAGTTTTACCAGACACTCTATACAGAAGGCAATGTCCAGGATTGTGAAATAAATAACTTAGCGAATAGCATCCCTTGTCTAGATGAAACACAGAAACAAAAATTAGAGGGAGAGATTACTTTAGAGGAAGCAACGTATGTCTTGAAGAACATGAGTAATAATAAAAGTCCAGGCTCTGACGGTTTCACCACAGAATTTTTTCAAGGTTTTCTGGACTAAGATTGGTATATTCGTTGTCAGAGCTTTAAACGCAAGTTTTAGAAAAGAGGAATTGAGCAGTGTACAAAAAGAAGGAATTATTACATCTATTCCCAAAGGTGATAAACCAAGACAATACTTAAAAAATTGGAGACCAATTTCACTTTTAAATGTCGTATATAAAATTGGATCGTCGTGCATAGCAAATCGGATTAAATCAGTACTACCAAACATTATCAACGAAGACCAAACAGGGTTTATTAAAAACAGATATATGGTGATAATTTACGTCTGATTTATGATACTATTGCTTATTTGGATGAATATAACTTACCTGGGTTGTTATTAAACATAGATTTCGAAAAAGCTTTTGATTCGGTAAATTGGGAATTTATGTTTAAAGTACTAGATGTTTTTTGGTTTTAAAAATGATATATGCAAATGGATAAGGACTTTTTATAAAAAGATTAAGTCGTGTGTCATTGTAAATGGTCAGGTCTCAAACTGGTTTGACGTAAAAAGAGGTTGTAGACAAGGGGACCCAATTTCTCCCTATTTGTTTGTGTTATGTGTAGAAATACTAGCAATAATGGTCAGGGAAAATCTTGATATCCAAGGAATTACAATTAATGATGTAGAACACAAACTGTCACAGTACGCCGATGATACAGAGTTCCTGCTTGCAGGAGATCATAAGTCTTTTGAAACATGTATTGGTGTTCTATATAGATTTGGCTTGGTCTCAGGTCTTCGTATGAATTTGGGTAAGTCAAGTGTAATGGCTGGGGGAAGTAGAAAAAATTGTAAAACCCGATATTTAGAGATTTAGACTTTGATTGGAATCCATCCAAATTTCGAATACTTGGTGTATGGTTTACGAATGATTTGAAAGATTGTTTAAATATTAATTATTCAGAAAGATTAGCCGATGTTAAGTTCTTATTTAAGACATGGGTAAAGCGCCAGATAACGCCTCTTGGCAGAGTTGCAATTTTAAAATCCATAATTCTGTCAAAACTGACTCATCTGTGGTTACTTCTGCCGAATTCTCCCGATGTCTTTTTTCAAACTTGTCAACAAGTATGTTATCAATTTGTCTGGAATAAAAAAAAAAAAACGGACAAAATCGGTCGGAAAATAGCTCACAAAAGTGTTAAAAATGGTGGTATTGGCCTTCCTGACTTAAGAATATTCGTCACATCTCTTAAATTATCTTGGATTCGCAGGGCTGAAAAATCGGCCCATAAATGGAAAGACATTTTACTTGCTAATTTCCCTAAGTTTCCAATTTGAACAAATATGGTCCAGAATTAGTTTCAAAATTTACTTCATATAATCTTTTTTGGAAGGACGTCTTTGATGCTTATAGAACGTTTTTTTTTTACAAATGTACTCCAAAAACCTCTGCTGAATTTCTTGCTGAGCCATTTTGCTACAACAGCCGAATCCAAATAGGAAAAACAATATATTGTGTCTAAAATACTGGATAACAAAGACGTTTTCCATCTCGCTCAGTTTTTTGATGAAAATGGAAATGTTCTGTCTCATAGATGTTTTAGGGAAAAGTATAATCTAAACATTAATTTTCTTACTTTTGCTGGCTATAGGTCAGCTATAACTGACTACATAAGAAAATCTAATATTGTTGTTGAAAACAATAAATGTATCAACGTAACACTCTCATTTAAGAAATTGTTTGCCATTCATAAAGGCTCTAGATTATACTATGATATTATGATTGATAATAATTACGAGCGAAATGTTGTGACAAATGGGATCAGAAAATGTCGGTTCGTCATAACTGGGAAATTATGTTTCTTGAATGTACATAAAGTTAAAGACATAAAATTGAATGGTTTCAGCTGAGAATATTGCATAGGTGTCTAGGTACTAATGTTATTTTAAAAGAAATGGGAGTGGCTGATAATGATAAATGTAGTTTTTTTGTGGTTTATGTAAAGATAGTATTGACCATATGCTTTGGAAATGTACTTATGTTCAACATTTTTGGAATTCTCTTGTTGGTTTAATTAAAGAAAAATGTGTCAATGCAACGAATATGAAATTAACGGCATCCTTAATATTATTGGGTTTCGATGTGACTATCAGTATTGATGAAATTTTATATTTCATTATATTACTAGCAAAACATTACGTATATACATGCAAATTGGAAGGAAGCCTTCCACAAACAACATCTTTCTTGAAAAAATTGAACTATAGATATAAAATCGAGCAACATAATGCATATTTAAGTTTATGCTATATAACCTTTTTTGAAAAAAAATGGCTGACATACAAACCATTATATTCCCATGTCTAAATGTTCGTGTATTTTGTGTAATAATTATGGCTAGTTATGCTTCTATTATAATATATCACACAATGTTATTATACTATAGGTTAACCTCTTTCTTTTTCTTTTGAAGTCTTTGCGGTTCACTTTCCCTTTTAGACTTGACATTCCCAAAATGTTTCTACAGATGCGTACAGATTCGCGCGCGCGGGCGCGCTCGCACGTGTGTGTGTGTGTGTGTGTGTGTGTGTGTGTGTGTGTGTGTGTGTGTGTGTGTGTGTGTGTGTGTGTGTGTGTGATTCATAAAAGTTTGAATATGTGTTCATAAATGTGTTTACACCCGTCTTATATTATGTAATTGGATTCATGTTGTAATACCTTAAATTCTCATCTGGTGATCTGTATGATGTATGTGTATACATGTACGGTGGTTGTTGTTATTTTTTTTCTTTTCTTTGTAGTTTATGTATATGTATGTGAATGTTATGTATCTGCATGAAAAAATTAAAAAAAAAAAAAAAAAAAAAAAAAAAAGCATTGCAATATTAATTTCCCAAAAAAAAAAAAAAAAAAAAAAAGCCTCTGCTATCCAACGAATGTTTATCTTTTTATCTGTTTAATGTTCGGTTTTTACACACACACACACACACACACACACACACATATATATATATATATATATATATATATATATATATATGTGTGTGTGTGTGTGTGTGTGTGTGTGTGTGTGTGTACGCAATAAACTAATAAATTCCAAGGATAAATAACCGAACACCATTCCAGCAACTTACAGAGCAGCTTGGTGTTGCAATGACTGCAAGAAATATTCAATATAAAACAAGCTTGCTCTTATGTCTTAGATTGAAAAAAAAATAGGGGGAGATAAGCATTCATAGCTGCAGTGGTAGATAATTCTGTCTTACTAAGTATGTGTTTGAGTGGGTGAATGGGGAATAATAAATGCTTCTTAAATGAGCCTTCGGCAAGCTTGTAGTCTCTAAGGGGGAGACAATCTCCAATGAGGAGGAAACACTAACATATAACTCCTGGTCAGATACCGGTATTTCGAAACCTGATGGGTTTCTCTCAGTGACCGCGAGAAGCCGTAACTTGACTCCTCTGCCCTTTTCGGTTTTGAAGAAGAATGCTATCCCAGAAAAAGGCTGTGTGTTCAATACCGTAGTATGTTTGTTTATTTAAAAAAAAAAAAGGTGCCACCTAAGAAGCAAAAGAAAATCATGAAGGAGCATAACAAGCTACATTTTCTTGTGAAAAGTAGAAAATATACAAAAAATAGCCTCTTAAGATACAAGTGCTTAGGGCCAGTTCTTGGAATGAAATCACAAGGGACGAAATTACAATAAACTAGTAAATTCCAAGGAAAATAACCGAGCACCATTCCAGCAACTTACAGAGCAGCTTGGTGTCGCAATGACCGCAAGAAATATAAAATTATAAACAAAGCTTGCTCTTATATCTTACTTAGATTTGGAAAAAAAACAAAATGTGTGTGTGTGTGTGTGTGTGTGTGTGTGTGTGTGTGTGTTTTCGTGCTTGCGTGAAGGCTAATCATGTCCTACTAATAACACACACACACACACATATATATATATATATATATATATATATATATATATATATATATATATATATATATATATATATATAATGCCGAACAATTAAATAGTGGGCGAAAATAAGTGTAGGCCAGCAAATTTTTCCGTCGGTATAGTAATGATTGGCAACGATTTGAACTTAAACAAAAGAAAAAAAAATAAAGTGTGTGTGTGGGGGGGGGGGAGGGGGGGGGGGGGGGGCAGACGGGGGATGGCGGGCGTTGAAGGCGATGAAAATTAAAGCATGAAATTAAAAGGCTATATTATAAATATGAAAACTTTTACTAGCTACATGAGAAAACCACCATAAATCCTCCTGAAGACTCGTCTATGGGTGTTGCCTGCTTCTAGGCCTTTCGTCCGCTGGATCGGACTCAAGGAGAGACGGCTGTTTGTGTTTTTACTCTTGGCGTCAAATAGAGACACATCACAGTCTAAAACTATGTGGTATTCTGACCACCAAAGGTTCAAAAAAGAATCCAACAGCGCTCCCAAAGCTGCCAGCGAAGGACAGTAATGAAACAAAGCGTAAGTGTGGAGAGGATATAAAGCTGCTGAAAAACCAAAAAGATCATGCAAACTGTATATAAGTGTAAGGGACAATCTTTGAGCCTGCAATGCTTGTGGATCCATTCAAGGATACAAGGGAGATCAAAAGATATGGAAGTATCTGAGTGGTCAGCCCTGGTATTCAATAATAACTCAAGCATTCTCAGAGGCTAAGAACTGCGCAGAACAACCTTTACTTGGACTTCCTAAGAAATTTCCCACTGATTGACCAAACATATAATACCGAACAATTAAATAGAGGGGAAAACAAGTGCAGGTTCTCTCTCTCTCTCTCTCTCTCTCTCTCTCTCTCTCTCTCTCTCTCTCTCTCTCACACACACACACACACACACACACACACACACACACACACACACATATATATATATATATATATATATAGATATATATATATATATATATATATATATATATATATCAAAAATACTGTTAAAACGCCTAATAAAATTCTTAGAGTGCTCAACCCCTTGGGGAGCAACATCTGTTAAAAATAGGATGATAAAAGGAAGTTTTAAAACGCCAACAGATGTTTCGGGGAAACAGATCTGTTGGCGTTTTAAAACTTCCTTTTATCATCCTATTTTTAACAATATATATATATATATATATATATATATATATATATATATATATATATATATATATATATAAAGAGAGACAGACAGACAGAGAGAGACAGAGGGAGACAGAGATGTGTGTGTGTGTGTGTGTATGTGTGTGTGTGTGTGTGTGTGTGTGTGTGTGTGTGTGTGTGTGTGTGTGTGTGTGTGGAGGGGGGGGGGGGGGGGGGGGGCTATAAAAAATAAATAAAACTGGTTTTATCCATGACGACGACAGCTTGGAACAGGAAAATATCATACAAAAGGAAAACACGGCGATGTTCACAGAAAAGATCAATACCCACTAACTGTCAAGGAGTGGGGGGGTGTATTCACGTCAAATACATTGCTTTGGAATCCTGCGATATCTCTGGTATGGCCAACAGTGTTCGCTCATGTTAGCTGTCTTTCATTTGGCAATAATTTCACAACGTATATCATCTGTGAGAATGAAAACTGTGATCCTGTCAGCAACATCAGCTCACCGAATGGTAAGCTTCCTTTGATGCAGTCGTTTTTTAAAGCAGAAAACAGAATGGCTTGCAACCCAAATGGTCCAGGAAAATTATTGAGAGGAGAGTTTGCATCAGGCCCAGCTCACAAGGCTATGGAGATTAATCAAGTTACTCCACGGAAAGGTATTTGTTTTGTTTTCCTTGCAGTGGATCATTCTTTTTTTTCTGGCTTTTTTCTTCATATATGTTTTTTTTCTTGTCTTATATATAAGGAGATATATGAGGAGAGCCAGCGCTCGAAACAGATCTGTTGATGATTTTAAAACTTCCTTTTACCATACTATTTTAACAAATATATATATATATATATATATATATATATATATATATATATATATATATATATATATATATAATCTTCTGTCTTTCTATGGAGTATGAGGCACCACAGCACGATGTCGTCTTCTTCTTCTTCTTCTTTTTTTTCCTCCTCCTCCTCCTCCTCCCTCCTCCTCCTTTTCTTCTTCTTCTTCATCTTCGTCCTCTTCTTCTTCTCAGCCTCCTACTCTTTGTCCTCCTCATCTTTCCTTTTCTTCTCCACCATAATCATTATTATCATCATCATCATCATCATCATCATCATCATCATCATATTGTATGTTACCTCCTCCTCCTCCTCCTTCCCTCCTCCTCCTCCCTCCTCCTCCTCCTCCTCCTCCTCCTCTTCTTCTTCTTCTTCTTCTTTAGTAAATTTGATAATCTTATGGATTCTTTGACCAGTTTCAATGAAACTCAGCGTGTCAGGGCCCATCGGTCGCTGAGGCATTATTGATGGCTGTCAAGCTTGCTACGACTTGAACTGGAGTGGAAAGACAGAGAAACAGACTTCTCAGTTTCAGCGCCCCTTTCACTGGCTAAATGAGAAATATCTGAACAGATGTCATTTACACGAAATTTTATTCTCTTTATCAGACATTCATATCCAAACAAAACCACATGACACATCATACACACCGATTACAAACATAAACCCACGTAGCGCCACCCGAGGCGGCACCAAGGGAATAACATAGTATCAACCAACATAATAATTCGAAACTTCAAGTGCACGCAAAGGAACAATCCACAGAAGGTTTTGAAGAATAACGTCCCACAACGAAGAATGATGCAGGTGCTAGGAATGTTGTCAATGACGAAAATAAAATCTTGAAGTCTCCAGTCTGCTCCTTTACAGACACCTCGGCACTCATGAAGAGAAAAACACCATAGTCACATCAAACGTCACAAAGATGACACTTGTATCATACGACACCCCTAAACACGTTGCTGAACCCAATTTTGACTTGAAACACGTCGATGAATGCACGTTGAATAGACGATGAATGAACATAGATGGATGACCACAATCACACTGTAACAACGTCGAACTGAATAGACGATGTAACTAAACGTTGCCGACGACTAGAGATGAACCAAACAGGGAGCTGATGGAGCAGGAGGCTGGCGGCACATCTGAGAACTGACAGAAGGCTGCTGCAGATCCACCAGCCATACTTGCTGAGGACGAGTGACGGCGAACAGTCGTCTGACACTGGCAGGCTGATAAGACAGAAGACGTGCACAGTGTAGCGGTGGACTGACTCGTCACCCAACTCCCTGGAGATAGATTCAGGGGCGACGAGTCAGCACTTGGCCACCCAGTCTTGCAGCAATCTGCCGCCGAGAGCGCCCATCAGTCACGCTCGCTCCGCACGTTGTGACGGGACCCAACGATCTGCTGGAGTTTGTATCAGAAGTTTTGAAAAAGGGCCACAATAACCACTGCAGTTGACCAGAGATTTTTAATCATGTAGCCGAGCACACGTGATGCCATCTATGAGCATCTGCCATTACACATGCTTCCATCACCCCCAGTCAGAATTAACTGACACTAGTCCTCATGACAAAGGGCACAGTGGACAGATGCAGGAATTTCGGTTTTAAAATTGCTGGTGGTTTCAAAGTGAGCTGACAATGGCAGGGAGTCGAAACAAACTTAAAAGAAAAATTACTATTCCGCTGAACGAAACACACGTACAAATTACAAGACAAACCTTCATCGTGTACACAGTTTTAGGAGGTAAGTGATTGATCGTTCTTTGCTTTAATTGTCTTGAATAGTGTACGTCTTGTCTGAAGAAGACCAAAGAGGTAGAAACGCGTCGCGGTTTGTCTTGTAATTTGTTTGTCTGCTTCGGTCGTCGGAATTGTAATGTGGCTTTTAAATTTCTTTAGAATTACTGGCTTAATTGCCTTGAGATGAGAATCCTACTCTATCCATACTTCCAATGAACTCTACATCACTTGTCACCAGCACACAAACACATGCACGCGTGAGCACGGGCACACATGCAAAAAGGAACCATTATAAGTATACTCGAGCATACTCACATATATACATTCACGAATATGCAATCATAGACATGCATACCTGCAAGGACACACATAAACTCGTGCTTGCCAGATATGCATATGCACAGAAGTACATTTGCATGTCCATACAAGGTCTTAAGTATCGAGATTAGTTTGTCAATACCTATATTATGTTTCTTCTAAATGTTTGTGGTTGTTGCCAAAATATTCACTTTTAAAGATGCGAAATAATTTCAAACAGAAGAAGCAATACAGGCATAAATCTCTGAGCAGTTTCATATAGTTTCTCTTTGAGAGAATAAACGTCGAAATATTTCAACCGTAATTGCAAAAGCAAAGGAAACAAAACAAAGAAGACTCTCTCTCTCTCTCTCTCTCTCTCTCTCTCTCTCTCTCTCTCTCTCTCTCTCTCTGATAAATCATATTGTATTTTCTTGAAAACAAATAAGAATACAGGGAAAGTGTTGAGATCATGATCAATCATCTCCTTTCTTTTGTGGTCGCTTTGCTCTCAATGACTGTGTGGGTGACTGAGTTCTCCCTGGAGCACAGCTCCTGGCAGTGATCCGCCATCTCTCCGTCTGTTTTCTACAGTCGGTTATGACCTTCCCCAGTGTAGATTTTAGAGGAGTGATCTTGATGGCGCTGGGGATGAACGCTTTCTTCATGTCTTCATACATGACACGGATGATGCCCCAGTCAGAGGAGATCTGGATGCCCTTGCACAGGTTCAGCCAGTACTCATTTGCGCATGTACAGGCGATCGGCTTGGTGTTGCTGAGAGCTTAACGGAGTGCAGCAAGTGTCTTCTTTGAGGGTTTTCGCTTGTAACTGAGGCATGCAGCTCGCTTAGCAGCAATAGTAGGCTCCACATCCACGATTCCTGCTCCAAACCAGTTTTCAACATTTCTCACTCTCTTTCCATAGGTGTCTGAGGCAGATTGGTAAGTGGCATCGCGGACGTGGTTCCACCATGATGAAGCGCTGTCTGCCAGCAGTCCTCTAGGACCTTGTCAATCGCTCCTGCGAAGCGTTCAATCAGTTTTGGGCAGTGACATCATGGCTGTATTGATCTGAGGACGTCCCTTCTGCTTGCAGAGGTGGATTCGCTTAGGCCGAAGACGCACCTTGCTGCCGACCAGGAGAGATCAGTGTTGAAGTCAGCACTGTGGTAGCTGCGGGTGATAAGCAGACGGTTGAGCGAGGGTCTTCGGGTGATCACGAAGTTCAGCTGATGCCAGTGACGGGATCTGGAGCGCCTCCAGGACACTCTGTGGTATGGCTTGGTGGGAAAGAAGGTGTTCGTGATACAGAGGTCGTCGAAGAAACAAAGTTCAAGTAGCCGCTGTCCGTTCCCATTGAGCTTGACGATGCCGAGGCGGCCGATGCAACGGGCCAAAGCTGTGGTCTGCACCATTCCGGGCAATAAGTCCATATATATATATATATATATATATATATATATATATATATATATATATATATATATATATATATAAGTCCCCAAGCAAGACCAGGTGTTCCTTTGCATGTATCTCTTTGATTTTGGATTCCAGTTCTTTATAGAACCCATCCCTAGCCTCAGTTGTACAGCAGAGTGTGGGGACATAGACGCTAAGGATGTTGTTGGTCCAGTAGAGGTCGTGAACTAGAGAGGATGCACACTGTCCCTTTTGAAGGTGGTTCGACAGAGGATAGCAGAGGGTTTCGCACTGCGAATCCGACGCCACACAATCGGTGTTTTCCGGTCGTTGCCAAAAGAACATGTAGTCATTCTCACTGAAACTTCCACCGGAGTGGAGTCTTGTCTCTTCCAGCGCGGCGATGGTTTTGAACCTCTTCATCTTGCGGTCGATAATGGCCGTTTTCCTGGCGTCATCAACTTGCTGAGAGTGGTCAGAAATGCCGGGATACATCATTCTGACGTTCCAGGTTGCCAGCCGTAAGGCTGGTAGTTTGAATTTTTCTTTTTTTTTTCCCCTTTAATTGCCTAGTGCAGGGTTTACAGTCTCTCTCCAGTCTTTCTCCTAAGCTTTCCTAAGCTCCAAGCACCCACTGAAGCAGGCAGACTGTGGCGGGCCAGCACCTTATTCCCTGGGTACTGCCCAGCTTGAGGCGGGTGTTAGCTAACCAGTGGAACGCGATGGACCATCCCACCGTCGGAGACAACCCGTAGTGCCCGAGCTTACGCGAATACGCTCTGAGCTTATAACCCGTAACTGTGTGTGTGTGTGTGTGTGTGTGTGTGTGTGTGTGCATTGTGTGTGTGTGTGTGTGTGCGTGCGTCGTGCATTCGTGTGTGCGTGTGTGTGTGTGTGTGTGTGTGTGTGTGTGTGTGTGTGTGTGTGTGTGTGTGTGTGTGTGTGTGTGTGTGTGTGTGTGTGTGTGTGTGTGTGTGTCTGTGTGTGTGTGTGTGTGTGTGTGTGTGTGTGTGTGTGTGCGCGCGCGCGCTATTGCTTTTACTCCTTGTTTTAACATCATCAAAAGAACTTACAAAATTATCGTATTGTACGCACAAGTAATACCCATGGTCTACCCTTCTTATCGAGTCCGGACACAAAGGATACAACAATATACAGCGACTTTACTTTATATATGAAGAATAGATAGATGTGGAAATCTTTGAGTCTATGCTTGTGGGTCCAGTTAACGATGCATCCTGAAAGCAGAAAACTGTAACGTTCATATCACCATTCTTAATAGGTTTCAAAATATATGGCAACATGTGGAAATTAAAACATGAACATGAATTACAGGTGGTGTTCTATGTTAGATACGATTGGCAGGCATCCCCACTGCTTAAAACCATTATTATTGAAGAGTTTTCACCCAGGAAAGAAATGTCGACTTTTATCTGACATAAGCTAATGGTTCTATTCAAAATGCGGATCTCAATTATCCTCATCACTTTAGTAAAGGATTTAGCATTCCTACTTCAATGTCACATCTTTAATCCCTTTTCGTTCCTCCCTCCTCCTAGTCCCATTGCCGTTCAGCCATTTTCATAGTGATCGAGGACTTGTTCATCTGTCTTTGTTTTTCCACGACTGTCACTTCATTTCCATGGTCTGGTTGGTTGCTTTTGACCGATCGGTCGAGATTCGTTCTTTCAGTTTCAGATGCGTTTATCAGTCCGCTCGGCACTTCAACTTTCATTTTCGTGTCAGGAAAATAAGCGAATAAGTAAGTTAAGAAACACCTCTGAGCTCCACAACAACCAGTGGCATGATCTAACATGGATGAAATGCACGAAACTTAAGTGTTAGCTGTTAGAGATGAAATATAACGGCTTCATGTGTAGATCGTGTTAGACGGGCGATGTGTCAGTGTACGGCTGTGTTACAGTGCAGATCCAGTCTCTGGGGATGAACCAAGGGAGAGCAGCCTTCCCTTTCCGCGTGGATGACTGGGTCAATGTCACGGTGCTCCCTGGACTGTCCACTCTGGTCAGTTTTACCTTCTTCAGCCTCATCGCTGGATACGAGGACGAAGGTTATTGTCGAAAAGGAAGATACTTTGTCACGCTGTACGTGGATCAAAAACGTGTGGATGGGTGGCACATGGGTGGCTATACTCCTCCTGAACCTCGTCTTTTTAAATAACTCGAACGTGTTTCACGTGCATTTTCATGGCAAGAACAATCACATTCCGCTTAGAGACGGATTTAGAGATTGTTGTTTACTTTCCACGAGGTGATCGACAGCACAGCTTCTCTTCTTCTTCTTCTTCTTCTTCTCAGTTATAATTATGGTTATTACCATTATGGCTATTATTATTATTATTATTATTATTATTATTATTATAATTATTATTATCATCATCATCATCATCATCATCATTATCATTATCACTATTGCGATATTTTACTTTTTTTTTTTTTTTTTTGCTTTTTGATGAAAGAAGTGAAAATACACGTATACACACATACTCACACTACTCACATCTCTACACAACAGGCACTTGCACGCACGTAGACACACACGCTCGCGCGCGCGCGCGCACACACACACACGCACACACACACACACACACACACACACACACACACACACACACACACACACACACACACACACACATACACGTTAACCCCTTCAAGAAACGTGAAGGGGAGGCCGGGTATGTTGTACGACATTGCAGGCAAAATGTAGCTGTTCAGTTTACATACGTTATCAGAGGCATTGCCGAAAGTATATTATATAGCATAAGGCGGGAAAAGATTCATAGGACCGCATTTTCAGTAAAAGAGAATTCCAAGCAGGAGAAGCATAAAGAGAAAAAAGAGCGTTCATCAAACACACCCAGGTAAACGTACGTAGAACAAACAGAATGGGCTCTTGATGGATGCAAGGCACACGGTTTAGCCAATATAGCGATGGAAAAAAGGCTTCGAAAAAAAAAAAGAAAAAAAAAACACTTGCAACAGTTTTTGTTTTATCTATAGAGAAACACTGTTCGTCAAATTTTCTCCACGAAGAAAAAGAAATTTCCCTAAAAAAATCAGCGCTCCCATCATGCAGGAAAAAAATCCGCTTTTCTTCGCGATGTATAGACATGTTTACCTGGTATACAGCTATGTACAGCGAGAGTTAAGTCAGCAGACTGTGGGATCTCAAGACCTCCTGAAACAAATCAGGCTGTTGTGGATAGTCTCAGGGACATAGAGGATTTTGATGTATCAACCAATATACCAGCACTTGGACCCTGGGAATGGTAGTAGATGTTATGCCGCCGCCAAGCTATTGGACACCACAATATCTCAGAAATCATATTCGGACCATCAGAGTGAACCATCATTTGAAATCTGCGGCTTAGTACAGCCTGCAATACCATAGAAAAAGTTAATTGACAAGCCAACAACATTGGATGGGGTCGGCATCCGTCTGTCTCAAGAGACAATGGCGCCATGGATTAGTCTGTTGTGGAGTTGCAGCGTTTGCTGTGGCTGAAGAGCCTGGTCCTCGAGCGGCAGACACTGTTGCAGTTGCTGCAGGTGAAATCTTAGTCATAAGTGCCTGTGGGTACCGACGCAGCTCTTTGCCGCCTGCGGCGCCTCCTCTTCCTCTCTTCTGCTCTGCTTGCTGCTTGATGCCGGCCTTGATGGTAGACCACCAGCTGATTTGGTCTGAAGCTGCTCTCTCCTGGTCTGCTACGTCGAACCTTCTTGCCTTCAGGTCGTGCTTACATACATCTTTGTGCGTACTAGTATTGACGCTCGAGCGGTTCTGTTTCTATCGCGTTCTGCAAGGCCTTTAGTTTAGACATTGTATAAATCGGAGGAAAGGGAATCTTGAGGTAATAGCATAGACAGATTACGAGGTTCAGATATCCAGTCTCCAAATTTCAGGATGACAGTTCGCTCCTGAAACGCTGCTGCAATCAGCTGTGCAGGTGTCCAGCTGATTCAATAGCAAAGGAGTAGGTCCATAAAAAGTGAAAATTAGACTTTTTGTATGAATTCTCCGGGTCTTCTGCAACTACCAGTGTTTCTCTCCTTTCTTTGGAATCTTTCATATATTCCATAGGTAAACGCGGCCGCATTTTCCCATGTCATTTTACCTGTTCTCTAGAGTTCTTGATCGGGTGGGTGGATTTGTTTACTTTCAATCTCTCTTGCAAGTTTTCTTGGAATCATTCTTCTCAAGACCTTTCCTACCATATTTTGCAGAGTGATTATGTGGTGGTCACTAAGCCAGTTGTGATCGTGTCTTTGTTTTGGCAGAGCTTTCAGATAACTGTGTGTCCAGTCTTCTGGGACGTATCCTTTATCCAAAGTATCCTAGTAGAGACTGAAAATGTTGCTTCTGCGTTTTTTTGTTCTGATAGCTACTTAGTGTCCGGATGATCTACCTGGCCTGGTCCTGGAACACTATCTTTAGTGCAGTCAGCTGGTGTGTTTCACCCATTTCAGGTGCTGGTATTTCACCATCAGTGTCATTGTCAGGTAGAGTTGATTTTACTCGATCAAATATTTCTTCTTTTCCAGCAAATATATGTTCTATGAAACGTTTCAGTAGAGCCGGCCCTTTTTCCTCGTTTGGCTTTGTGGTCTCTTAGCATCTAGGGTATCTGGGAGACGAAAGTTCTGTGTTTTACTTCTATGCCATAACAAAACTGCCTAAACTGAGTAAGTGTATGTCATAAGTATCTCACTAAATTGATGCCATTTACTTTCTTTTGCTTCTTCAGCTACGCGCTTGACCTCTTCAGTCTTTTAATTCAGGGCAATATTTTCTTCTTTCTCTCTGCTAGATTCTCATATCTTTGTATTTCTCTTCCCAGGCTGTTTTTCGATGTCTCTATTCCTCTAAAGGGGTTGAACATTTTGTTTAGTTTAAACATTGCTTCATTTATGTCTTCTACTCACTAACTTCACTGTGATATTTCACTCATTTTTTTCCTATAGAAAAAGGTCTATGTGATGATTTCTGTGATTTGAATATAACAGAGACGTGGTCAGTTCCATGGTGTAGAAGTGCCTCCACACTTCTACCTACTACCTGCACTATTTGATAATGCTTTGATGGAATCCTGATCTGTTGAAAACGTGTGGGGATATTGTTCTTAAATGCAAAAAGGGGCGGTCGGCCATGACAGCGACGTGGGTAAAGAGGCATTGTACAACGCCATCTGTACTGACTGTATTATGCAATTGTACTCTGTGTGACTGGTTTGGATTAGGGCTTACAACAATGTCCAAGAGCAATCTTCTCAAACTGAAAAGAAATGAAGCAATGGGATTGATCTTGGGAACTACGAAGAACACGCCGATTGAAACTATGTTCGGAATGGAATCTCTCAGGCACTCATAACTCACATGAATCATACAACAGCACAAACAAATCAGATGTTAAACTGTATCCGTTTTTCTAATAGGCATGTGTAGCAACCTTGACGCCAATATGGATGCGCGTATCCATTTCAGTACACATATTCAACATCAACTATCACCTATCACCTATCACCGTTGTGAAGACCGTTGGGGCGTCACAGCAGCATCCTCCCCCCCCCCCCCCCCCCCCCCCCCCCCTTCCAGGGTTTTTTGAAATCCACAAAAGTATGTACACGTCCTGCTTGAGCTGATTAAAATCTCTCACATATTATCCTAAAGTTGAAATCTGTTCGGTGATGATGTGACCTGCTCTAAACCCTTACTTTTCTTCGGCAATGATTTTCTCTGCTTTTGGCTTCAGTCTGTTCAAAACGATCTTCAACATTACCTTGCTCGGTGACTGATCAGACTGATGGTTCGGTAGTTTGGACAAAGCTGTAAATTGCCTTTCTTGAGGGAGTGATGAAAAGGGACTGAATCTGTAGTGTTTGCCGTAATTATTCATTTTAGAAAATCCTAAGATAATCGATTAGCGTTAACTAAGTAACTTGCGTGTTGAAAAACAAACAAGTACCTGGAACTCCATGATGATGTAAAACGTTCCTCCCACTGATCAGATCCCCACATATAAATGCAGTACTTCTTGGTTTACTAATAGACAAATGGACAAATAATCTTCCAATAATGCAATTCCCTTTTCAGAATGAAAAATGTGAATAATATGGGGAAACCATGTGGAGGCACGTACTATACATACAATACACCCCAGTACGCTTAACTCGAGTATGGGATAAGTCGAAGTTCGCATAACTCGACGTCTTTTTCATTTCCCGGCCGTTCGTGCTCTTTGAAAGACTAATTTTCAAACGGATACATCGAAGTCGTGTATCTCGATTTTCATGTAACTCGATGTGTTTTTCCCACCTGTATTCACTGGTAAGTCGAAGAGAGAGAGAGAGAGAGAGAGAGAGAGAGAGAGAGAGAATTTCTATCTGTTCTTGCTGTTTGTATGATTACACTGTAACCATGAGTTTGTATGGCAGTGTATGTGCCTGTGTGTGCGAATCTCTCTCTCTCTCTCTCTCTCTCTCTCTCTCTCTCTCTCTCTCTCTCTCTCTCTCTCTCTCTCTCTCTCTCTCTCTCTCCCCACAGCACCTGTCATTGTCTTTTTGCGTGAATGTAGGCCAAAGTCTGGATCTCTCAAAGTCACTTTTCATTCAGTTAAAAGAAAACGTGCTCCGATACTACTGACTTTGTTAAGAGGACAAATTGTGAAGCCATACGACACATTCTGCGATCATAGTTTGCCACGGCTGAACGTAAATTAAAAATTCTCTCCCTGAAGCGCAAACAAGATCAAATTCGTGAAGCTGAGAGGAATCTTTGAAGAAACAGAAAAACATAGCAGAAGAGTTTACCGTTCCGCCCAACACATTGTCAACTATCATGAGGGACCGCGAGAAATATAAAGCTGTATTTCAGCAGCGACACTGACTCCAGAAAGCAGAGAGATCACCATGCTGCACACCAGAGCATTGACCAAGCTCTTCTTGACTGCTTTGCCAATGCAAGGTCAGCTAATGTTCCTGTTAGTGGTCCAATTCTCAAGCAGAAAGCAGAGGAGTTCTCTCGGAATTGGGGCACACCAGACTAGCACTGCAACAATGCCTGGCTATCCAGATTCAAAAAGAGACATGCTATCGTTTTCAAGACAATGAGCGGTGAACGACAGTCTGTAGACAAGCAAGCCGCAAACGCATGGACTGAGAGCATGTTAATACCTACCCTTCGCCGATACTAAGCAAAAGACATCTTCAACGCTGATGAAAGTGGCTTCTTTTGGCGTCTTTTGCCAGATAAGACACTGACGTTCAAATCTGAGAAATGCTTTGGTGGCAAGAAATCAAAGAAAAGAATTACTTCTTTGCCTGCACGAACATTGATGGCTCTGGGAAAATGCCACTCTTCACCATAGGACGTTTTAAGAGGCCACGGTGTTTCACGGGTGTCAAAACGCTGCTGTTGAATACGATGCTAACGTCAAGGCGTGGATGACTGCAGAGCTATTTGAGAACTGGTTGACAAAATTTGATCTAACAATGCATTCTCAAAAATGGAAAGCGTTGCTGGTGATGGACAATTGCTCTGCACATGGAAAGTTTCATCATCATCTGAAGGCCACGGAGCTGTTGTTCCTACCTCCCAACGCCACAACAAAGCTGAAGCCACTTGATCAAGGGATCATACAGATGTGAAGGTGCACTACAGAACAGCCAGCCTATTGAAACTGGTCACAAATCTGGATGCTGGAATACCAAAAACCTTTCACACCAGTCTCTGGAGGCCATGGCAACAGTGAAACAGGCGTGGGATCGTGTTACGCCCACCACCATCAGAAACTGCTTTGGAAAGGCAGGGTTTGTGACCTCTTTTCAGCAGTGCTCCAGGTGCATGTTCCAGCGATGAAGTGTTGGGACACAAGACTTCCACAAAGAAATTCGAGCACAAATCGAAGATTTTTTTGTGCGTACATCATGAGCCATTCTCCAGATGCTTGGGATAAAATCTTGAAGAATATCTCAATGAGAACACACTGGAGCTAGGGTCATGGGGCTCAGACGTGGAGATTTTGGCAGCTGCCACCATGATGCAAAACAACAGTTGTGTTTACACAGCTGTCTCCACAACAAGCAGGATGTGGCTGTCTTACAAGCCACTGTTTCCTGGTCTCTGATCAACTTCAGCGAAGAAAAAATCTACATCAGAAATCTCTGTAAGCACTTTGAATGAGTGCGTTGTGTGCTTTGAATCGACCACTGAAGTCTACTGTTGCAGGAATTTGGAGTGGCTTTTACATCTGTTTCAGTTGATTAGTGTTCTCATGTGTTACATTTAACTGAATGTAACAAAACTACATAGGCCTTTTTTATGGCTTTGCTGTTTTAGCTTTATTTTTATTTCGTTCTTTTTTGTATAAAATTACTCTGCATTAGTTTTAAATATGATTTTGGCCGTGTCTGTACACACATAAAACGAACAGAATACTGAGGGGGAAATTAATTAGAGATAAAAAAAAACATTTTTGTAGTGTTCTTTTTACAATTAATAATTGCGTTACACCATGACTTCTAATGACGAATAATTACCGTTCAACGTCTATAGGGCAGTCTTTACCGTTCCCATGAGTTCATTCTGCTCGTGCTGGTATCTCCCCCTTCTCCTCCGGATTGTTTCATTTTTTTTCGGTGAGAAATATGATTCTTGGCAGTTTGCTTTTGCATCAAATCATTTGTGTCACTTAGATGGTGACATGATACTATCTTCTGAAAACTATCTAGCAGAATGTCCCTCCCCTGTCCCTCGGTTTTGATTCCCTTTTGGAAGTCGTGTGTTTTTCAGTCACTGTCTCAAAAATTTCCTCAACTGAAATCTGGTGTGTGTGTGTGTGTGTGTGTGTGTGTGTGTGTGTTCTGTGTGTGTTTTTTTTTTTAAATCAGCTGTACCATCTTATCAAAACAGACTGGACATGAGCGCATAGGTCTGCACAAACTTTTTTTTTTTGAAAAAGTGTGATTGTATGATGTGCTATAACAATACTTTAATGATCAGTGGACTCAGTTTTGCACGGTTTGATATGCGCACATGTTTTGTATGTTTAGGAATGTTAAGTAAACTAAGCTATTGCTTTAACGTAATGATTTAATGGATGTCAAGGTAATGAAGATGTTAATCTTGTGAGTTAAGTTTCTTTTCTGCGTGGATGAAGTGAAAACACACACACACACACACACACACACACACACACACACACACACACACACACACACACACACACACACACACATACACTTTCTACCCAGGCAAAACATCAATTTGCACGTCGCAAGAACATATTAGCCACATTTTTTTGACATTCGTAAGGCCTACGAACATGTATGGCACAAGCGTTTGCTGTATAAAATTAAGAATATTGGTATTAATGGTAATATGTTTTTAATTATTCAAGAGTTCCTTCATTGCCGGTCTATTCAAACACGAATAGGAAATACTTATTCAATCCCTAGGCCTTTACAGATGGGTCTACCCCAAGGTTCTGTAATTTCACCAATATTATTCAACATTCTGATTTATGATCTACCAAAAGGTCTCTCAAAAGATACAGAATTAGCTCAATTTGCTGACAACATATGTTTATGGGTAAAAGTAACTATGAAACGCCATACTTCTCTACGATCTCTGAATTACATCAAAATCAAATACCAGCATGAGCTCAATAAAATAACAAATTCTTACATGAAAATGGGCTTTCCCTTTCAACAGAAAAAAAACTCATATGATGCTCTTCAACTCTGGTTATGATCCAGAAAAGCTACCAAAATTTACATTGGATGGTATAATTTTAAACTATGTTAAAAACGTTAAATTTCTAGGAGTCATAGTAAGTAGCAAACTTACGTGGAATGCTCACATTGATTACATTCTAAACAAAGCAAGGAAAAGCTTAAACTTCCTTAAAATTATAAATAAACAATCCTGGGCTCAAGATTCTAAAACATTAACCATCTTAGCAAATGCTTTAGTTCGTTCAAGACTTTGCTATGCTCAAGAAGTTTTCTTTAATGCACCTCAACATCTTTTAAATAAACTTCAAAGTGTTGATTGCAAAGCTTATAAAATTGCCCTTGGAGTCCCCACATACATCAAATTTAGGGACATACAATGAGGTAGGTGTTTTACCACTCACAGACTTCCGAAAAGCTTCTGCTTCAAAGTTTGTTTTGAAAAGTTTCTCACAAAAAATTTTTTGTTCTCAAGAGGTATGCTTAGATTCGGAAAAGGACTTGGGAAGCGTGCTTAAAACATACTCTCAACAAAATCTATCTGTGCTTATTCGTGCGATCTTCTGAGTAAAACTAATATAGATCAAAATAACATTGCTAAAAATCCAACGTTTTCTCCAGTGCCAAAATGGGAACAATCAACAGCAATATTTGATATAGAATACACAGATTTATCAAAAAATGACTCACCTATCTTTTAAAAACTCACGTATGCTCTCATTTAGAAAATATTACAATAATCATTTAAAAGTATATACGGATGGTTCAGTGCTTGATAATTCAAATTCAGGAGCAGCTTTCGTAATCCCTAGTTTTACACATTCAAAAGTTATTTTATCTTGGTAACAACTTATCTATATATAGTGCAGAACTATTTGCTATATTGAAGTCCTTGGATTTCATACTAACTTTTCCCATTAACAACAGTCAAATTTTAATATGTGCTGATTCGAAAGCAGCGCTTCTTTCGATAAAGTCGCCCAATTCACGCATACGCCAAGATATGATAATTGAAATAAATCACTTAATACACCTTCTTTCAATCAAAGGAATTACTGTGACTTTTTGCTGGGTGCCTTCTCACTGCGGCATAAATGGAAACGAAAGAGAGTAGATCGAGCTGCAAAACAAGCAGCCCAAAATAGTAATGATGCTGTGTCCGTTAATGTTCCATTAGATTTAACAGAATGCTATTCAATCATTAATAGAAAATCTCACGAAAACGCTAAAATCTTATTGTTAAATACAGACATACAGTATAGTCATAATTGTTTTAATCAACATGACAGAGACAACAAAAACAGACCATCCAAGCGTTTTTATTTACTCATCTAGAGAGATTGAGAGTCTTATTCATAGACTTCGTTTAAATTCAATCAAAACAAAATATTGTAACAATGTCAGATGTATGTGCGGTGAATACTTAAGTGTCAATCATATATTGACCCGTTGTTCAAAAAACTAAAGACATTTTTAAGAAATTGGGTATTGATGGTTTCACTGATGGATCGACTCCTTTGTCTTTATCTAGCATACTTAACAATTATTCTGTTCTTCAATCTGTATGTAAAGGTTTATTGCATAGTTCACTGAGTATTTATTTGTAAAATTGTTAATTTATTATTTGGTAATTCAGTTGTCCATTGTTACTAGTTTATCTATTCATTTATATAATTAGGATCCAGGTGGGGTACATGACAATTCGTAGGACAAAAGGGATACATTTTTAATAACATTTTTTTTTTCTTTGTAAACCTTGTTACAGACACATCCACTTATTCTCATTCACCCACAAACTCACTATTGTCTGAATCACTTTCAGTGGAAGGACACTAAATTGAAGGAGAGAGAGAGAGAGAGAGAGAGAGAGAGAGAGAGAGAGAGAGAGAGAAGAAAACAGAGAGATCATAGGGGAGGGGGGTGATCCTGGTGGCATTTAACAAGTATGAGTAATTCTGATAGCCCTGGGGATGAAATGAGGCTGTGATGGAGTTAATCTGAGTCCTAGTCTGAGATAGGTACATGTATTTGGAGGGGGGAAGGGTGGGGGGGGGGGGGGGGGGGGGGGAGAACGGAGGGAAAACAATTAGAATCTGTTAGAATCAGTAAAGACGATCATAACTGTCTCAATAATTGTTTCATTCAGTTTCAGGACTTTCACTGCAAGTAAGTCCCCTTTGAATTCAAAACATTGTTTTCATTTTAATGTAATTGCTAAACCAATAAGAAGTATGTATCGCTGTGTGATCATTTCTTTCCGTTTGATTATTTAGATCAAAACAGATGATCCAGATGATTTCTGATGCGGAAATATTGCTTGTAGGCTTCAGCGTTGTGTTTTGCCGAAAAGGTTAATTTCAATCTTTATTTTCTCTTATTATTATTTTTTTTTTAATATGCTTGCTTGTTTTTATTGTCATTTTTAATGAGCTAACATAGATTTATTTTGGCTTTGGATTCCCAACATTAACATTTCAAGGAGGAAGGATTTGGTTTCGTCTTCTTTAAAAGTTTCTCTGTTCAAATGTTGTACTTTTTTTTTTTTTTTTTTTACCACAAAGTGATTATGATGTGTGTTGTTGCTGGTGTTGTTAGTAGTTTTTGTTTTGTTTTGTTTTAATCGGTTGAAATGATTACATGGAAAATAATCCCCCAAAATCGAATGTCTAAAAAGGGTGTTGAATAAGTGTTTTTGAGAGAGAGAGAGAGAGAGAGAGAGAGAGAGAGAGAGAGAGAGAGCTATGTGAATGTGTGAGGGGGGGTGGAGGGGTGCTCTTTCTCCCTCTCTCTCATACACACACTATCAACATACACTTCCCCTTCTGCGCCCCCCTTAAAAACTACAGTAAATTCGAGATATCCGTAACAAACGGATACGTCGAAGTACGTATAACTCGACACAAAATCTGTTTCCCCTGGAGGTCGACTTAAGCGTACTCGACTGTATACCTTTGGCCACAACAAACATGTTTCGTTGATGATAAGTGCACCAAAGGTATCAGAGTTTATTTCAGCTTCTCTTACGTATGATATATATATGTCACCAATCGGCGGTACTGAACTAGCACGTCCACGTGTTCAGTGTGGTGGTTCAAGATAGGGAGCATGTGCACGTATGCGTGCGTGTGTGTGTGTGTGTGTGTGTGTGTGTGTGTGTGTGAGTGTGTGCATATGTGTGTGTGTGTGTGTGTGTGTAAGATTGGGGTTTTAGTTAGGTGGGAGTTAGGCTAGGTTCCTCGGGGTTAGGCAGGAAGGTTAGGCTAGGTAGGGGGCGAGGAAAGTAGGACATACAATATTCTTGCCTTCCAGTCTTCATTTATTCAGGGAGTGGGAGGAGGAAGATAGTTTCGTTTCCGACTGTTACCCTTTGTTGATTTGGTTCTACACCAGAGAGAGCGGGGCAGGATATCGGCTGTTGTTGTGTTGTCAAGTCAGTGAGTTGTAAATTGTCGTGTTGTTGCACGAGCAGCAACTAGTCCGTTGGTCAGGTGTGTCAGCTCTGCGGAGGGATACACTGTTCTGACCAATGGTTGCGTTGTGTTGTGAGTGGAGCTCGCTTGATTCCCACCAGGGCGGAATGCGTGGGGGTAGCTTCACTTCAGTCCCTGGTGTTCCTCGGAGTGGACGTGCTCCTTGTAGCTGCGGCGGAGAGCGCCTTTAGTTCTGCCGAGTGGGTGACTTCGAGTCATAGTTAGGGCAGGTCCTCGTCGGGTTTGGTGTGCCCTTGGCCTGTGCCGAGTTCTCTGTCGTCTTTGTTGGCAGCCACTTTCAGCCAGTTACGGAACTGGTGTGGTTGATCGTCTGTCTGTCCAGGCTGGTGATCTGTTATGTTCGTGTGTGTTGTGGTTCGTCGTGTTGTCTTGCATTATGGTGAGTTGTTCTGTAGTTGTCTCATGTTGTGGTTAGTTGGTCTTGTGTTCGTTGCGTATACTGGTTGTCTGGTATGATGTCGTCTTGGTTTCGTGGTTGAGATTTGTTGTCAGCCTGTTTGTGTTGTCACCTCTTTTCTGTATATTTTGTAAGTAGTGTACATAGTGATTCCGGAGTTCGGTTGTCATGGGACAGTTTGGCTAGACAAACTTGGGCTTGATATAATAACCATGATGGATGGTGAGCCAGATATTGATTGTGGCCAGCTCATGTTGATTTCAGTTGTTTCAAGAAGTTAGTGATAAGAGTAGTGCACTTGGTAAAGGATCATAATATGAGTCAGGTGCAGCTGCGTCTGGGTGAATCATAAAAAGGGGTGTAATGATTATGCTCGATTTTCAGTTGTAAATAGTAGAAGTGCGTTGAAGATGAGTAACGATTCCGGAGTTGCCCTGCACAGCGATGGAATTGGTTAAGCGTGCGTAGGGCCAAGGTCGATTTTGTGGGCGAGTAGATTATACCGGGGTACAGTCATGACCGTTCAAGTTATATTGGTGTCCTTTCACTTTCGTTAGAGTCATGGTTCTCGACGCAGGTGTTGGACGCGTGCAGACTGTATCTTTGACGTGTGCGTGTGAACCAGAGCACCAGTTTTTTGTTTTTTTTTTTTTTTTTTTTTTTTTGAGCAAGTGACAGTCGTCACACATGCAGGGATATATGTGTTTGTGACAGAACAGGATTGGAAGGAAGATACCTTAGGTTGCGTGAAGGCAGCCCCGTTGTAAATTTTAATAGTCAGAAAGAAGGGAGAGGTAAAGTTTAAGGCGAGTAGCTTAGCAGTCGGTAGGATAAGAATGGATGGTGTGCAGCATGTAATATTGTACGAAGTGTGGTTATTGTGGCATAATGAGAATTTAAGAACTGGGTTAACTGACAAGAGATGACATGAGAGTGGGATGACGGATGAACATTTTGGCGAGCAAATTATGTTTTGGATATATGCTCATACTTGACAGTACAGAGAGGGGTAAGAAATGAGGGATTGTGGCTGCAAGCCGATTCTCTTGTGCAAACATAGACACAGTTGGAAGTTAAGTTTTGTAGAGAAATGCTCATTATTACGTTTTATGTGAAGACATCTCCTTGTGAAAATGCTCACTTTCTAGATTATTTAGCATTTCCGGGAAGGGGGGGGGGGGGGGGGGGGGGGGGGGGGTCATGGAGTCTGTGTCGGGGTCGGTTGGGATATTTTCTTTCTCCGATATTTGGGTGTGATACCCAATTTCATAAGTAATAACGTAGATTGGCTCAGCGAGAATATTGCTTTACTGCTGTGGTAACGGTTATCCGGTAATGGACCTAGTAACGGTGGTGTGTTCGGAAATATAAGGAGTCACTTTCATGTCCACGTGGGAAGAAAGCAAGGGAGATGACGAGTTTAAGCCATACCAAGTAAGCTATGTGCCTTGGTGACTCAAGTAGTAGCGACACTACAGTAGTGGCCCATAGTTGTTTCAGCAGGTATCCTGCTTCCTTGGCGAAGCAGGGGCCAGATCACCGCAGCCTGCTGCCGCGTGCTGGCAGGTGGACAGCGGCTTCCCGTTACCTACTGCTCTTCTGGGAGAGGGAGACCACCCAAGCCGTCTGCCGTCTGTCAGGCAGTCTCCTCCTGCTACCTGTGCTCTTCTGGGAGGGGAAGTCCACCCAGGCCGTCTGCCGTCGGTGAGGCAGTTCTCCAGCCACCTGTTCCTCTTTCTCAGGAGGGAAGGACCGCCCCGTAAAGGCACTTTGAGGGGGTGCTGCGCCAGGCCTTCCTTCACTCTCAGTTCCAGCGGAGCCTTGTTTGGAGGAGGGGGTTCGTTCAAGAGTCGGGTCCGTTGAGAGAGGGGGGGGCCAGGTGTGTGTGTGTGTGTGTGTGTGTGTGTGTGTGAGAGAGAGAGAGAGAGAGTGTTGTGTTCAGCGGGAAGAAGTCGTCTTCGAGGGGCCACGGACAACGCCGGGGAGCAGTGTATAATCCGGGGAGGAAGGGTATCCAAATTTAGTGGCAGGAAGGGGGTAGCAATTAGGCAGTAGGGTTATAGGTGTTAGCTGCTGCCTTCTTTAGGGACGTAGTGGCCAGCACGGGATAGGGCACCTGTCGTTGCCTCCTTAGGGACGCAGAACCGGTGTGGTAGTGGTCCCGGGTCAAAAAAGAAGGGTGGGTCCCGCGGATAGGGGGGGGGGTGGTAGTAGTTTAGAGATTAGAGTTCCTGGGGTTAGTCCTTGTCCCTGGTAGTTAGTTAGTCACCACGTGTGCGGGCTATCGCTGCGTCCCCAGGTCGCAGTGATATGCCGCAACTGGTGTCTTAAGATAGGTTAGGGTCCCCAAGGTCGTAGCAGGCTAGGGTGGGTCAGCGGGGAAGTGAGATACCGGTGTGCGGTTGTGGATGGACGTAAGTGGTGGCGCCATAGTGTGTGTGTGTGTGTGTGTGTGTGTGTGTGCGTGTGTGTGTGAAATAAAGACGTGTGCATGATTGTAAAGCTATGTTAGTGTGCTGTGTGTGTCTGACGTAGTGTGGTGACAGGCGTGAGTAGGGGTGGTACGGCCGTCCGGCTTAGCGACCGTAACAACATACATATTTTAACTAGACACAGAATTCTGCTCGATCGTCTCGTTTTGACCGTCAGTTTTATCAACGGTAGAAATAGATTTTGTATCAGAGAATCCACAAAATTATTTACATTAGTTAATTTGTCTGCTAAGTCAAATTAAATCGAAAAACTGAAAAAAAAGCTGCAAAATCATTGTCTTGTAGTTTTGATAGTAATCCATTGACATCCAGAGCAGGAAAAAAACAACGATCTAGTTTTGCATTGTTTTTTAGTTACATCTTCCCAGCACCTATGTTCACCAAATTAATTTACAGAAGCACACACAGGAGTTGAAACACGCTCAGAAAGTTCTCGTCATTAAGGTAAATACTCTCCTGCCATTAACACTAACATCACGTGCACGCTGAGTGTCATTCCGACCTTCACTGGGCGGCGATGTGTCTCTTTTGGAAAAAAAATTCTTTCACAAGGATGTTTCCTGTGTGCATCAAAACAAGACTGGCTAGTTTTGTATTTGACATACGCGATCCCATCACAAGCGTCTGCAGAGAACTTTAAACCATCGATCAACAGACCATTGTATGTCATCGAGGTTCTCTTTCCCCACTAGCATGGTTCAAGTATTGAGTTACCTTCCTATGAATGTCCCTGACCCCTTTGAGTAGTCTCCCCAACCAATATATTTGAACCTATCAGCGTAACTTTAGCCTTTAAGAATCTTTGTATTTGTTTTTGTGAAAAGCACATCAGGCGATCACCGAAAAGTCAGGTCGGGGACTCGGCCAGAGCATACGGTCGTCAGTCAGGCCCACCTATCCGTCAGAAGTTCCTGCATGAAGTTGTCACACTCCGCATTGGTGTCCTCGTCTCTCCTGCGTAGGCGATAGGAAATCACGTTGTTCCACTCAGAGCAACAGAGAGATTGAGACTATTTGATGAGACTTTTTGTGCTTTTATCACCGTTGTTTATGTATATGTTGATCATGTATAGCTTAATCTGTTAATTTCATCTTTGTTTTATACACACACACACGAACACACACACACACACACACACACACACACACACACACACACACACACACACACACACACACACATATATATATATATATATATATATATATATATATATATATATATATGCATCTTCATTTTTTTTCTTAATTCAAATTTTTGCCAAGTCATTACTATAATGACTGAAGAATTGTTAGCCTGCACTTTTTTTCTCCCACTACTTGATTGTTCAGCATTGTAATGTTTGGTCAATCAATGGGAGATTGCATCTCTTAGGAGATCCAAGTAAAGGTTGTTCTGTATGATTCTAACCAGTCGCAATGCTTGGGTTATTGAACAGCAGAGCACTGTTCCATATCTTTTTATCTCCCTTGCATCCTTGAATGGATCCTCAAGCATAGGCTCAAAGATTGTCCCCTACATTTTTATACTGTTTGCATAATACTTTTAGATTTTCAGCAAACTTTTTTCCTCTCCACACTTTCGTTTTGTCCCATTTACTACCCTTTGCTGGCTGCTTTGGGGGTGCTGTTGGATTCTTTTTTGAACCCTTGGTGGTGAGAACACCACAGTATCATGGGCTGGTGTGTCTCTATTTGACACCAAGAGCACAGACAAAATCAGCTGTGTCTCCCTGATGAGTCCGATCCAGCGGACGAAAGGCCTAGGAGCAGGCAATACAAATAGATCTGCCTTTAAAGGGGAGAACGATGGTTCTCTCAGGCAGCTGGTGAAGGGTTTCTCATATTTTGTAAAATATCCCCCCCCATTTTCTTCATCTTCATTTTTTTTTTCTTAATTAAAATTTTTGCCAAGTCATTACTATAATGACTGAAGAATTGTTAGCTTGCACTTGTTTTCTCCCACTACTTGATTGTTCAACATTATTTCTCTCTCTCTCTCTCTCTCTCTCTCTATATATATATATATATATATATATATATATATATATGACGTCATGCACATAACTTACGCTATATAGCTGTTGTTTTTACAGCCATTCTCACGACCCAGACAACTACCCAGTCGTCAATGGAATTGTTCTGTCCCCAGCTGGCCAGATTTCAAACCCACTTTAAGTGTAACTTGGATACAGAGTGTGTTGGGTGTGAGGACGAAACTGGCTGTCCCTACACTGGACACTGTGGTCATGACAGACTAACCATTGGCGGAAAATGCTACCAGTATGTTACAGAAAAAACGAGAGTGTCCTGGAGTAAAGCGGACATGGCTTGTCGGAGGTTGGTTTATATGTGCCATGTCAGTCTACGACCGTGGAACTACCATATCCCCCCTAAACTACCCAGTCACTAATAATCACATAAGCTGTTAAAGGATCAAAACCTCTCTCTCTCTCTCTCTCTCTCTCTCTCACGCACATACACACTCACTCACTCAGTCACAGAAACTCGCACAGGCATCAACACGGATGACGAAGAGAAAAAATGCACATTAATTCACTCCAATAAATTCATTTTAGGCATACTTCATTGAAAGGAAGAAGAATACCCAGTAGTCCACGGGGACAATCTCCCAAAACCTACAGCAAGCTGATGCTTCTATCTGTACTGGAACTGTGCCAGACAAGATGTGGTGCGATGCAAGAAAGCACTATAGCACATTATACATCTGACAATACTGCTGGACTCCGTTAACGGTCGTACCGTTTATTCATACAGTAAACATACGAATGACAAAAACAAAACATAGATAAATCGACACATAAACATATAGACAATAGACAGTCAATCTGTCGATCGATCGATTGAAGACTCGGTCCACCAATGAGTAAAGAGAGAGAGAGAGAGAGAGAGAGAGAGAGAGAGATGATGGGCGGAGGCATAAACGGACGGACAGACGGACGGATAGACAGGCAGACAGATATATACAGACTGACAGACAAACAGACAGACAGAGATAGGTAAGTAGGCAGGTAGGTGACGTCGGGATTGCTTGTACCTTCCTTTCAAAGAATAACAGTTTGTGTCTGTGTGTGTGTGTGTGTGTGTTTTATTTTTTTTTTTTTTTTTTTTTTTTTTTCCACCACACTTTTTTTTACCTCATTCTCTCATTTTTTCCCACCGTCGTCGTGATTTGCTTTTTGTTAACATCGCGGTGTTGTGCTGCAAGATGTCGTCGGAGGAGAACGAAGGTGAGCGTTCTTTGCCTGTTTTCCTAATTAACAATGAGCTGCCAGCTTTCGATAAAAAATCATTTACAACGCACGAACTTTGTGCCGCTGCGGAAAAAGTCTGCGGTCACAACAGTATGGATGGAGCTCAACGAATAGGCTCCTTGTGGAGGATTTATCCCCGTAACAATAACACCAGACAGAAACTGTTAACGCAGGGGTTTTCTCTTCGTGGCATTCACATCAACGTGAAAAGCCAGAACCCTTTCCTTATCAGAGACCCGATCAGCGGCACATCAGGTGAGAGAGAGGATCAGCCGCCAGCGACCAAACTCGTCATTGGGAACGTTCCGCTGTCCTTCTCTGACGACGAGCTGCTGCAGTCCGTTAAACAGCTGGGGGTCTCGGTCCGCTCAAAAAACTCATCCTAGAAAGAGACAGAGATGAGAGAGGAAGATTGACTCATTGGAAAACAGGGAGACGCTTCCTCTACGTAGGAGTTCCGATCGACCCCTCCCCAAAACTATGCAGATTGGCCCGTTCAGAGCCAGTCTGTACCATAAAGAACAAAAGCTTGTTAGAGACAGCAGCAGGATGCAGAATGCCGCAACTGTTTCTCCAAGGGCCACAGCACTAGAGACTGCAAAAACCCAGTTAAATGCAGACAGTGCTTCAACGACGGTCATAAGGCTGGAGATCCTGCGTGTGACATGCATGCCGAAACCACAAGTCATGCTACAACGGACCTCACGACAACAGACAATGCACAGCACACGACTGAAAACAGTGAAGACAGTGCCATGACTGAACATCGAGTGGACGACGGTGAAAAGGACAAAACCAAGAACAATACAGACAGTTCCTTGGACCGCAGCAGATCAAGGAAAAAAAAGCAGAGACAGACTACACTAAAAACGTATAGAAGGAACGGCTCCGGATCGGTAAAACGACCCCAGTCCAAAGATTCCCCGTTGGACCAGACAGACAAACGACCGAAACTAGCCGAACACACGGACTGTGACACTGACGATGATGACACAATATTTCACGAAATGAATGACCACATCAGCTAGCCCCCCCCCCCCCCCCCCCCCGCCCTCATTGCCTCTTTGTTTGACGGACCTAGCTATGTCAATGGACTAAGAGCTGTGAAATGTGATTCAAAAGCCGGAACATAACTATGTTTTATGATGGACGCTTTGAAAGTATTGTCTATCAACGCCAGAGGGCTAAGAAACAATATGAAAAGAAAGGCGATGTTCAACTATTTCAAAGGACGAAAATGTGATATCATATGTATCCAAGAGTCACACATTACAAAAAAAGACATTGATATTTGGGAAAAGCAGTGGGGAGGGAAACTCATACATAATGAAGGAACAAAGCACAGTAGAGGGGAAGTCATTTTAGTCTCCAAGCATTTTTCCGGCGAAGTACAGGTAGAAAACAAATACGATAGAATTCTGGTAGTTTCAGTAAAAACCCAAGAACTCAATATCATCATCATAAATATTTACGCACCGAACGATAATGCTGATAAAGTGCGATTCTTCACAGAACTACAGAATATCATAAGTCAGTACTCGGATAAGAAACTTCTGGTAACTGGTGACTTCAACTGCACAGCAGACAGCGAACTCGATGTCATATCAGGTCACCCACATTCAAAAAATGATGAGGTAGACAGCCTTAACAAATTGATAACGAGTTCCAGCCTAACTGATGTTTGGAGGATCCTTCACGGTACACAAAAGAATACACATGGTGCAAACAGCATCCCTTCATCGCACGTAGAATAGATTACTGCTTCGTCAACCAAGAACTATTGCCTTACTGCTTCGCGTGTGATGTAACCATAGTTCCAAACACTGACCATAAAGCGGTTTTGACTGAACTAAATAATAACCAGTTTATCAAGGGTCCAGGTTACTGGCGTTTTAACAATTCCTATTTACAAGACACGGTTTTCAACAGCGTATGAACGAAATACTAGATGAATCTCTTGTAGAAATTAACCAGCAAACAAAGAGTAACCCCACAGAAATATGGGAATCTTGCAAAATTAAAATAAGAGAGTTTTGTACAGAGTATGGTAAGTATAAAGCTTACGTAAAGAGAAATGAAACATTGGAGCTACAGTGTCGCTTTAAAAAATTGGAAGAACAAATAGTTAGCGATCCAACTAATCTTCAAACGCAACGGGAAATGTTTCGACTGAAGCAGCAGCTTGAAATACTAGCTCTTGAGAAAGCTAGGGGTGCACAGGTTAGATCTCGGGTAAAATGGATAGAGGAAGGGGAAAAAAAACACAAAATATTTTGTAAACCTAGAAAAAGTAAGGGGTAAGAAAAAGGTAATCACAAGGTTACAAAGAGAAGATGGTGAAATTATAACCGACCAAATAAAGATATTGGAAGAACAAACTCATTATTACACTACTAATTTATATAACCAGAGCACGGATACGGAAAATATACAAGAAACTATGAATAACTTCATTGCAGATGTACAACTCCCTACGCTAGATGATGAGGAAGCAGCTTTTTGTGAAGGACTAATATCTACAGAAGAAGTCAGTTGTGCTCTGAAAGCAATGAAGAATGGCTCATCTCCAGGTTGTGACGGCTTAACTGTAGAATTCATGAAATTCTTCTGGAGCAAAATAAAAACTCTGTTAACGTCCTGTTTCAACCCAGTCGTTTGAAAAAGGAGAATTGTCATACACACAGAAACAAACAAGGTATAATAATTCTGTTACATAAAGGGAAAGAGCTAGCGCGTGAACAGTTGAGTACTGGAGACCAATTACACTTACGAACACTGATTATAAGATACTAGCAAAAGTCTTGGCAGGAAGATTAGGTAGAGTAATATCAAAATTAATTAACGAAGACCAAGTTGGATATCTTAAAGGTCGGAGTATATCAACAGTTATTAGAACAATCGACGATGTCATTGAGTACTTAAACAACACAAACAAAGCTGGTTATCTTTTAGCTCTAGACTACTCAAAAGCCTTTGATTCAATATCACGTCCTTTCATGTTAAACGCGTTCCATATCTTTGGTTTCGGCGAACAGTTTATTAAATGGATAGCAGTTCTTACTAGCAACACTTTTTGTAGTGTTAACCATGGAGGCTGGATTTCCCAACCATTCCCAGTAACATGCGGAATCAGGCAAGGGAAGGATGTCCGTTTTCGCCTCTCGCTTTTATACTGTCAGTTGAATTGCTAGCGGCTAAAATTAGGAGCAGTAGCATAAACGGAATAAGTTTACCTAAGTGTAATCAGAATGGACAACAAATTGAACAACTGAAAATAAAACAATTTGCCGACGATACGACACTTTTTCTTCAAAAAAAACAAAGAAGACATTGTAAACGCCTCTTCGATTGTCACAGAATTCTCAAAATTTTCAGGTCTTCTGTTGAATCACACGAAAAACAAAGCCATGCGGATTGGTTTTCACAACGACGAAGAAAACATACCGTTTGAACTTACAGACAAAATCAAGATTCTTGGGCTATTCTTTAACAATAATACAAGAGCCCAGTACATTGAAGAAAACTGGATAAAAAGATTGGATAAAATGCATAGTCTTATAAAATTATGGAGCCGTAGAGATCTTAGTATACGTGGAAAAAAATAGTCATAGTAAAGAGTTTCTTAGTAAGCCAGTTTATATTCGTAATGCAATCAATTGGATTACCAGAAAGTATTCTCACGGAGATAAACCGTACTCTGTATAAATTCATTTGGCAAAGGAAGTACTCAAATAAAAGAGCATTCGAAAAGGTCAAGAGAAAAGTGATGGAAAACAGCTATGAGCACGGTGGTCTTAAAATGACCAACATAGGTCAACTACAAACGTGTTTTTATCTTCAGTGGATAGGTAAACTATACATGTCAGGGGATGATGATAACTGGAGTCTTATTCCCAAGTGGTATTACCACCAGATAGCAAGCGACAACCTGGTATATGAAATAAACTGTAAGCCGGTGGAAATGCAGAGAGAGCTCTTGGAAAAATTAAAAGCGATTTCTGGAAAAAAGTTCTTTGCACTTACTTGGAGAACAAAACGCTAAAAAAACAATGGAAAGCGTAAATATAAACAACTTCAAAACTCAACTAATATGGAATAACAGGTTAATACAATATAAGAATCATTCTGTCTTTTTCCATGTGTGGAAAAATAGTGGAATAGAGAGAATAAAAGATTTAATAAACCTGAACGAATCTAGACTCTTAAACATAGAAGAATTTCAACAAAAAAATAAACCAAAGTCCAGCAATCACTATTTTTGAACAAAACGCAGTAATTAAACGCTCTCCAAAGCAATGGAAAGAATGGATTAGTCAACGAAACGGAACGATTGATTCGGAATGCACAGAACAAATCGAAGTATACAATTTTTGTACCAAACCAAAGAACATTCTACAATTTTTACGTAATAAAATGAAAGGAAAGGCAGATATAAAGCCCCTGTGCTGTTGGTTTCTGGCAAAGAAAACTGAACATTGAAATTGATAAAAATGTGTGGACACTCCCTCACGTTGCAACAAAGGAAGTTCGATTACAGGAATTACAATGGAAAATAATGCACAACATCTACCCTACAAATATACTACTGCACAAAATGAAGCTAGTGGATGATAATAGATGCTCCATCTGTAGGGATGAAGTTGATTATATATCGAACACTTCTTTTACGAGTGCCCGCCCGTTTCTGTTTTTGGAAAAGGATCGAAATTACACTCAAGGTCTTCTGGGAGTGCAGATAAAACTGTCATTACGTGACGTCCTGCTGGGAGAGTAGATAATCGATTAAGCAGAGACGCCTTGAAATATAAACAACATAAATCTTGATCGGTAAAATGAGCGTAAGTATAGCTAAGAAAACAAAAATCTCTCTCTCCCATATACTTAATATTGAATGCCAAATGAAATATCGCACCTCGTGATCCCGACAACTTGCCCCCAAAGTAGCATGTTCTTTGTCTGTCTGTCTGTCTGTCTGTCTGTCTGTCTGTCTGTCTGTCTGTCTGTCTGTCTGTCTCTCTCTCTCTCTCTCTCTCTCTCTCTCTCTCTCTCTCTCTCAGTTGTTCAGTCGCGCAAATCTTAAGTGCCGATCACATGCGTAGGCTCAAACACACACATACACACAAATTTAATACCATTGGTATGCTATTTACTTTTTTATGATAGCCACTTATTTTTGTTCAAAGAATTAATTGTAACAAAACGACCACAAAACGCAAAATCCTTGTATAACCAAACCTTTGTATCCCAAATACTAAAAATCTTCACAGAAGGGAGGGAGGATGGGAGGGGGGGGGGGGGGGGGGGGAACATGTGGGCTCGGAGAGGGGGGAAGACCGGAGATTTGGGGAGGGGAGGGGGGGTGGAATCGACAGTGGGGGGGAGAGGGGAAGTGAAAAAAAAAGGGGGGGGGGGGGGGGGGGGGGTTGTCACGCTTCTTGGCCTTCCTCATGCCTTCCTTGTGGACCCTTTCTTTTCGCTACAAGGCTGGCCTTATTGGGGACTGGGCCAACTGGTGGGACGATTTGTAAACAAATTCTACATACAGCTCTATGATTCTGCCTCTGTCTGTCTGCCTGTCTGTCTGTCTGTCTCCTCTCTCTCTCTCTCTCTCTCTCTCTCTCTGTCTGTCTGTCTGTCTGTCTGTCTCTCTCTCTCAATCGTTTTCTTGGAGGGGGGGGGGGGGGGGGGGGGGATCTGTTCACTTTTGTTGTTCTCTTTGTACATGCAGCACATTTTCA